>VBVQ01000625.1:0-51906 GCA_011636635.1 Tetramorium simillimum
GGGAGGGGGGTTGGCCTAGAGCGCGGACTAGAAGGAGATAGAGGCGAACCGACGGTACATTATGCGACGGCTAAAACCAGGTATCGAGACGACGCAACGGACCGTTCGTGGCGGCAATGAGAAAAACGCGAGATAATCGAGACTGCGGGAGCGAGACAAAAAGCCAGAGCGAGCGAACAGAGCGGAACAAGAGGGAGAGAGAAAGAAACGGGCGAGCGGCAACAAAAGGGAAAGGTGGGCGTTGCGCCGGACGAGGAGAGCCGATTGCGAGATTGCCCGGCAGAGGGAGTGAGCGGGAAAGAGACGGTGCGACCAAGTGGGCAAGTGTAGTAGGAGTAGTATTTGCTCGTACGAGCGCCGTGGTAGCGAAGAGCAAAGGGGGAGAGAGAGAGAGAGAGGGGGATACACTAGACAGAGTCAAGCGATCGGTGCCTGGCGAGCGTAAGGTGTGCACGCTGGAAGCGCGAAAGAAAGGGGGAGGTAGTAACTGTTGCAGAGCGACAAAGACAACGAGAACGAAAGGAGAAGGGGAGGAATAGATTCCCGCGTACAGTAGGGGCAGGACGAATGGGGAGGAGGGGTGCGAAAGCGCACTGCCCGGTGTAACCGAGTATGGGGTCGGAGGGGGGGGCGATGGGACCGGGAAAGCCGCCGTCGAGCCGACGTGTCGCCGAGAGAGAGAGACAGAGAGAGATACTGTCCAACACTCGCTTGAACACACGGGGCCACGCTGGACAATTCAAAAAGACCACGCACGCCAGCGTCGATCGTCGAGAGCCGAAAGCGTCGTTTCTCTCTCTCTTTCTCATTCTCCCCACCCTTTCTCGCACCCCTCCTCATCGTCCGTCAAGCGTCGCGCGCGCGAGACATACCGTCGTCGGTCGTCCGCCGAGTGACAGCTCCCGCGTGCGCGGTCACCACTCCGTGCGAGTTCGATCGTCGTTGAAGAGCGGAACGAACCGTGCGCGCGTAACCGAGAATATCGAGAGTAGAACGCGGCATCGTGACCTGACCGAGGTCCCCAGCGACGAGCCGCCCGCGAGTGGCCACGGGACGCCATCGACGTCGACGTCGACATCGACATCGTCGGCGAGTCGCGTCATCGTCGATCGACTAGTCATCGACTGGTAGCTGTAGCAGTAGCGGTAACAGCGGTGATAGCAGCAGCAGCAGCAGCAGTCGACAGCAGCAGTCGACAGCAGCAGCGGCGGCGGCGGCGGAGCCATGGCGGACGACCAGGAGAACAACACGTGCGAGGACTCCCTCGGGACCGGCGACACCAACACCGCTTTCGCCAAGAAATTGCGGGGACGGAAAGGCGCCCTCAAGAAGAAGAATGTCTACATGGTCAAGAATCACAGTTTTATGCCCCGATTCTTCAAGCAGCCCACCTTCTGCAGCCACTGCAAGGATTTCATATGGTAAGTACGACCCTCCAAAGTTAACGATTCATTCTCCGCGATTCTCATCTCCGGCGCGATGACGCGCCAATAATTCGCGTGCACTGTTTTTTCTTGTTTATTACTACGTGCCTCGGAATGCATCAATTAGGTGCATTCCGAGGCACTGAATTTTCCTCTCCGTTACATACACACATCTACGCCACAATCGAGATCAATGACTCGTTCGGCAGAATTCGTCTGCTCTCGGAGAGGAAGTTGCATCCCTTTTAAGAGATAACTTGGACAGATTGCTCAGAGAGAGAGAGAGAGAGAGAGAGAGAGAGAGACAGAGAGAGAGAGAGACTATATAGCTCTTGTTTTGAAAACAAGATACTTTCATCTGTCAAACATCTGATTCTACGGGGAGTCGACAGGATGGTGGGAGGAGAGCGACTCTTTCCCAAATTCCTCGAGGCGGCGCGAAAACGTTCGGGCGTTGCTATTCGTATTTTCGGCTTTGCGACTGTTACCGAGTCGTTCCTATCATTAGCCTCTTATTATTCAAACATATTCCCGAAAATACGGCGGCCAACTGTGTGTATGTGTGTGTGTGTGTGTGTGTGTGTATACAGGAGCGCTGGTACGCTTTCGCTCTCTTCTCGTAAACGTATCTACGCGTCGGATGCGTTCCAGTAACGATCGAGTTTGCATCCCCGGGAGAGAAGAGTAGGTGAACGCCTCGGGGAGAGACTCATCACGGGACGTTTGCATCGACAGGCCTGCTCCGAGAGAGGAAATCATCTTCATGAGCTCTCACCCCGATCGATTTTCACACAAGACTATCGTTATTGGCAATTGAAATTTCGAGATTTTTACTGATTTTTACCAGTGCCACTTGAATTCATTCGTTATTCGAAACTATTCGAAATTATATTTTATTCTTATTTTTGCTTCTTCAAAGGGTAAAAAAAAAAGGTTTTTCTTTAGTTAAAATCCAACGAAAACGGGTCTTTATGAATATTTTCTTTGCAACGATCGATAGTTTCCTTTTCCTTCTTGTCTTTTTAAAGCAATGATCTGACAATCTAAATTTAAAATATTTAAATAATCTTTTTTGTACGTATGTACATATGGCAATTATAATCACGACGTTTGTATTGCTTTCCCATTGGATGCCGGAATATCGACGACCGACAAAGATCGGTTACGTGTCGACTGTCACGTGGCGCTCGCCGTTTGGCTCGTTCGTTAATTCTTGGATGCGTTTTGTCAATCGTAGGTTTTTACACCACAAGTTTTTGTTTACAATCTCGTACGTAACGAGAGATAATTTCTGCGATGGCGTATATGTAAAGTGATATAAAGTGAAACGCCATTCTAAAATTAGAAACTCAATTAACATTGATGCAACTAACCGGTTTTTTCTTTTTCTAATACACGCTACCTTCATGTACATTGTATACGATATTTTCTCGATGATTGTCGGGATGAAAGCGTGCAGAAATTTTCTTCTGTAAAATTGTGCGATTATTCGGAAAATTACGGGAAAAATCGTCTTCCGCCTCTCCCCCATCCCCCGCTCTTCCCTGGATCGTTAATCTGCTTTTGTATGTACATACACACTATCCGCTTCTAGCCATCTTTGGACCTTCGACGGCATATATTGATAATAGAGTTTGGGGTTAATTATAAGAGCAGAGACACTCTCAACTCCCGGCGCAGGAGCAATGCAGGGGCTCTTTCAGTTAACCTCGCCCAGTTCAGTTTTCAGTCATTTAATGAAATTAACGCGAAATATTGTTTTTCAATGGCAATCCCTTGACAACGTACAAATGTCATTTTAAAAATATGATTTGCAGAAAATGCAGAAAATGCGCACTCTTGCCTGCGAATTTTACCAACTGGAACTGGAAAGTTCCTTCTTTTTTTTTTATTTATAATAGGTATGTACAAACACAACTAAGTATACATGTATATAATTTGACGAATGGATTCGTCATGCGAAAAATTGGTTTGCCAAAGTCATTCGAGTTCATTCGCAACTTGGTTGATTTCTTTTTGCAAGTGCTCACGCGGCCGATGCTGCGCGTGGGCTTCTCATACGCGTCGTGACAGTACGACGAAATATCCATCTTCTTCTTCCCGTCGAGACGGGACAGAAGCATAAATCCAGTTAGAAACGCGCGTTCAAGCAGCGCCGAGCAGCCTGTGATTAAATGATCTGGCCTTGACGCACTTGCGCGCCGCGCCGCGCCACGCCGCCTTCTTCCTCTGTCCGAATTAGAAACCTTTCCGTTGCGATGCGCGAGAATCGATCACGTCGGGCTGCCGCCGCTTCTTATGAATGCCGCGTTTGCACGCACATGTCGATCTCCATCCTTCGCGGTTCATCCTCTCTTTCGATGAGAGCGATGAGAAAAACTCGGCTCCGATGGTGACATGTTATAATTGACTTGTAAGACGATGTAAGGGATATGCAATTGTTGTTTCATCTTCACGTATCTTTAATCGTATTTTAAGTCTTAAGACGAAATGTCAATGAATTTGTGTGTTAAGATCGTATGTACATCGCATTATCGACTTATTCACATTTGTTATTATTCAATCGCCGCGCCGCGCCGTCGTGTCCCCAACGCGGTAATACTCGTTATTTAAATTCTTAATTTCTTCATGTGGATATTACGTTACAAGGAAAGAATAAAGATTTCTATACAGATCCTGTTTCTCTCCAATACGGTGTTAATTATACATATTTCCATTACAATACAGACTATTTCTCGCGTTAAAACGCGTTATTAACATTTCTACACTAGTTTTGTGGCTTCTACGTAGACTATATGTATATATTGTATTAAATTACAAACGGAATCTTACTTATTTAGAGAAAATAAGTTTTTTTACCTTTTGTACAATGTTTTTATTTTAATACAAGTATACATATATACATTTTCGAAGAAAAAATAAAGCAGTCTAAATATAATGTAAAATAAGTACTTTATATTTAATTTACTAATATTACTTATATTCAAAATATCGGCTAATCTTTAGCTACGTAGGGCTTCAGCGATTCGAAATTTCGTTGACGTTATCGACGTTACTATGATCAATTTCCCATTAGATTTAGATTGAAAATTTTTCTCGAGAGGGATGGAGGGACAAATGTGTTCAACGTCTGTGCATAAATCCCTTCTATTTCGAACTCACAGAAACTCACACAGTATTGGTTGTTTTCATTTTATTTCAAGATATTGATGCGACATACGATGCGTTGACATATCCATGACGTCGGAACAGATAGGAGAGGCCCATTTGGACAACTCCGTATACATACTACGTACTATATCACGAATACGTAACGACAACGACCAATGCCATGTGTGGGTAGAAAAATTAACGCGAATATATCTGAATATATCATCTTTCCTGAGCTCCTCTCTCAACAATTGATCTTTAACGAAATTATTTTATTTTATATTTTATATTGTCCTGACTGACGTATGCTCAGAGTAAGTGTACGACTACTAAAATTTAGAGTTTACTAAAATTTTTTTCCAATTACACTTGATTTTTATTTAACATAGTTTCTAGTTTTTATCGCAAAAGTATTTCCAACTTTATTCACTTTATCGCATCACGTGCTGGATTTTCAAGAGAAAAAAAGGCTCCTGGATTATTATACATGTATGTAATTAGCCGAAACTACCGCGCGGTTGCACGCTTATCGAATTGACTTTGAGTGACTTGAGTGACTTCTCTCGCCTCACGTTGCAAAACGAAAAACGAAAGGAGCTCATTCAACATTTAAAACTTGATAGCTCGATTCGGCTTCGATTTGAAAGCGATCGTGCCTCTCGGTTCGTTCGTCGATCACACACGGAAATGTGTCGCGGAAGAAATCGTGACAGCAAACGTGTCGCGTCCGGCATGATTTGCAATTGTTGACATCCACGTGTGCCGTTGTGTCGTTGTGCCACCAACGACCCTGACGAATGATTACGCGTGCCGTTGCATTTGTCGCACGATATTCCACGATGATCGCGAAGCGCATGTCGCGTGATGATGAAATGCAATTTTATGATGATACCTACGTCCTATGATGATATCTCTATATCGATCCCTATATGTTGTATGCTTTCGCACCCCTGCTGATCGGAGTGCGAATGCTCTTTGACCGATCTGCACTTTTGCATGTGCCAGGTGTGTGTGTGTATGTGTGGACATGCGCAACTAGACACACACTCTCTCTTCATGTTGTAATATATATTTTGAAAGTTGACCAGGTATTTGAATGCTAATTTATAATGCAATAATTTTACACAGAACAGGAGACTGTCGTTGCAAAATGTTTCTATCCAAGAGAACATGTGAGAAATTTCCCGTTACATTAATAAGAAGCAATAAGATATTAATAAGAATAAGATTAATAAGAATAAAAGACAGAGTTTTGTAAGAAATATTTTTCTTTTTCGCACAAACTTATCCTAAAAGAATAGGATAATTACATTGTTTTCTCCCCACTGTTGTACGTTGTATGTTAACGTTCAAGTCTAAATCTCTAAATGTAAGATCCGTTGGAATTCGCAACCCAACAATTTTTTTTCTTCCTTTTTTTATGGACTTTTGTCCCTTTTGGGACACGATATCTCCATTTCTCCCTCTTTTTCCGATATTCTGTGTTTCAATTTCCGCAGAGAAAACTTGCGGAAAAAAATTATCAGTGTTATTTCACGTCGATCACGCTTAAATTGTTTAGACGAATCTTACAATTTTCTTACAATTAGTGATAGTTATTGATAATGGAAGATCCGTAATTAACAATAATTTCAATGTTAAATTGACAAATATGGATTTTTATTACTTTCTCTTTTATAAAAATTATAATATTAATTATGTTTATATTTCATTTTTTTTAATCTTTTTTATATCTTTTTTATTATCGAGATTTTAATGGGATTTTGCAGTATCTTGCAGTATCACAAAGTGAATTTGGTTTTTGTATATTGCGAAAATCTACATAATTATCATATTGAATATTTCACACAATTATCTCTAGTAAATCGGAGTGAATAATTTTACATTTTTTTCTATTAAAATATTTTCCATTTTATTAAATTCTAATATTGCATTTCAGCAAAAAGAAAAAATATTCCGTAATATTTTAATTTGTTAAGTGAAGAAAATTATGTGTCAAGAGAGATTTACTATAAAAATAGAATTTAATGACAGACTATTAGCCGTAATTATATTTATAAATTTTATCTGTATATTTATCAAGATTCTTATATTTTCTGTATATCTTCTGTATTGCTCACGGGGATGAATAATTTTAATTAGATGCATTATAACGAAGGTAATAATTATAACCAAGTTGGCAATATTGCGTATGTAGGGCAGAGGTACAAGGCAAGAATTAATTCTTCGTCAGCGTTGCGTAACGTTTTGCTAACGAAGCTACGAATATCGGCGAGTAGAGAAGTGGGTATTCGAGGAAAGCGATTTACGCGGGTGCGGGAGATGAGGCGTTATGTAAAACATAAAGGGAATGGCGAATTAATAGAACCGGTCCGCAGATTTATGCCGGCGACCTTCTGTTCGAATCCAACATTTTTAGCCGTATTCGAGATTGTACTTTTCAAAGTTTCTCTCTTATTATCCCAATCTTATTACTCCAATGTCAAATCGGAGAAACCAATATCGTGTGTGCTAGGGGAGAAAAGATATTCTATTTTACCGATAGTTACATGTTACGTGTTACGTGTTACGTACGTATATACAGTACGTTTATTTTTGTATCCTGTTATCGCCATACAAGTATAACAGAAATCACAAATCATCATCATTATCATTTAACTAATTGTAAGTATTCATGATCAAAAAATGAAAGTTGCATAAAGTTGTATATTAAAATATTAAAATTTAATTAAAAATTGAAATATGCGTATTATAGATTATTGATGGAGTAATAAGTCTAAAATGTATTATTTTTATCAACTCTATATTCATTAAGTTTGGAATTGAAATGATTGAAAATCTAATTAGATATTATATTTCTTATGTTTTAGTTTAATTTAATCAATTATAAGAATTATAAGAACACTGTGTCTTTTGCGAGCATTATTTCGGTTTATTTTAACAGTTTCTTCAAGTACTTGCGCCATTTCTGCAAAAGACTAAAAGTCTCTCTCTGTTTCTTCCGAAACTAATTCTTTCAAAACAATACTACAGTTGATTTTACTTGCCGTATTGATATTAAATCATACGCTCACATAGCTTCTATACTGTATGTCGCACGTATATACATGTGACATGTGGCAAATGAGATTCATTTAACAGGTTTCTTGATTTTATATGTGCATCAACACGTCACGACGATCGCTTTTCAGCCCGTAGCCCGTATATCGCGTTATCGAGTCTTGTGGTTTTCTCCATCTCCATCCTCTTTATCGAAGAGGAAATCCGCGCGCGTAACGTAATCGTTTGATCCATTAACTCTTGGCTACTCCAGCAGTAACTACATGGAGCAAAAACTGCATCTATTCACACACTGTTATAATTATCTCACACGCAATTAATTTCGCTGTTCTGTTGTTACATAACTGACATTCTTAACGACACGCTAAGAATGACACAAAGTTGACTGGCGTAATTGTAACTGATCAGTAAATTGGGGCAATAATGTTATAATCCTTAAAAACTTACTATATTTAATCTTATTTTTGAACTCTGAAAAATACTTTTATCATTTTACTAAAAACTTGGTACATTTCTGTCTATAAAATTTCATTTATATATATTACATGTATATATATATATATATTTTTTTTTGTTCAGATATAAGATTATTATGAAATAAAGAGGTAGTTTGTTAGTTGATGGTTATTACGCGAGATTATCAAAATATGATAACTATTAATTTAATTATTGGAAACTCATTGTGCACTGACCTATTTATGTAGCGGTTTCAGTTACTCCACTTGATCCTATGTTTAAGGCACTTGTAACTTGTAACAAATCTAGGTTAATACCATAACTCCCCAACGAGGTGGACCTCCAAATCATTGTCTCAATATTAATAATTTAACACATAAACTTGCAAGTTAATGTTATTTATTCATTCAAACAGCGCGATTGTTGTTTTTTTTTACCCTCCTCGAAAGCTTTACTTTTAGTAAGACTTTACTAAGACATCATTTTCAGATGTCTCAATACCATTGTCTTGAAAAAAATTTGATCCTTTCTGTACTGCTTGTGTATCTTTTGTCTTTTATACAGTCATAGGGAGAATATATATATATATATATATATATATATATCTCTCTTTTAGGACGCTGTGTCGTTTTAAAATCACTTTCTCTCATCTTCCCTTTCGCAGCAGTTTAAATATAATCTTAAAGAGTCCCGGATTTTGACGTGCACTTCATACATTGAATATATATCGATATGAAAATATATACATATACCATCATATACCAATACGAAATACATATGTATTTGCAGAACGCCTATACATTGTTAGGCCTATAAATTGCTACATAAAACATCTGACCCTTCTGTCCACCTGCTGCTGACAGACTGTCTCATGTTTCGCGCGCGCGCGCTCACACAGCTCAAGCATTCCACACACGTACAACCGACAAGTTCGCAATGAGCTTATAGTTGTTGATCTATACTCGTATCCCTTTTTCATGACGGAAAATGATAACCGGAAAATGGAAGGCTCTTTGCAATAAGTAAAATCCGAAATAGAAAATTCAAGAAATTTCGAAAAATTGGTTTTAGGCTAAAAAATCTAATTTTCACGCGAGAGATGGAAACTGGAAAGTTTTTGAAGTGAAAGCGCGTGCGTTACATTTACATTTAAATTAAATTCGTTTAAATTGAAATTATAGGTACATACACTAGTTTACGAGGTCTTTTTTTCCCCTCCTTTCCAAACTCTGCAATACAAGATTTGAATATTACATTGCACAAACTTTGATATATCTTCGGGGTAATGAGTTTTCCTACGAGGCGGTCGACTTGTCTTGTTAAAGGCGAAAACGCTGTTATTTCCATCTCGATGTTGGAACTTACGAAAAGTCATTTCCATCGACAACTTTATGACAGTAGCTCTTGATCACACTTGACATTATCCTCATTAAAATTGAAACAATCTTGAGCAACTCAACTCTTGGCAGTTGTTTACAAGTAGAGTTTTTAATTTTAATTTCAAAACAAGTTTAGAATTCCTTTCCAAAAAGTATCAACTTTTCCTTTAGCATTTGTATAGTTTATGTCAGTAATGTTAATTAGAAATCTATAAAGACATGGATGTCGTGCCATTTTTCGAATGACATCGAATGTAATTTTGCGATAGTACCGTTGAAGATACCGATAAGAAGAATAAAGAAGAAAAAAATTTTGCGGGGGAGAAGCGTTTTGCGGATACTGTTGATTTGTGGGTTCACTTTTTCTTCGACGTGACGATCGGGGATGTGTGGTGAGATGTGATGGAACACAATATAACGAGCTGCAGTCGACGTATGTAAAGTCGTAACGTTCTCTGTGGATTTTGTGTTTTGTCGAAAATTAAATTGTATCTGAAATTAAATGAGTTTCATTAGCCGCGTAGATTACTCGATCGGAACCCAGATTTAGCGACGCGTGATTGATGATTGGGTGAGAGTAAATTATCCCGGCTGGTTGTTGTTTCATCGTCAAACATAGACGTACACTTGAGCAATCACATCACTTCGATCGCGGTAAATCGCTAACAACCGCGACGTCGTTATACTCTTGACAAACCAACCGGATATTATCATTATTGTGATATTATCATTAACATTTGATTAATAAGAAGCAAAATATTATGTTGTGTCGCTCGTGTGGCTACACGAGCGCAGCTACAAACCTTACATAATTGAACGCTTCATTATTTTTCCCTGCATTGCTATTTTTCATTCACCATCCTTAATATTTTCATCATTTATTTCGGCAATTTTTTTTTAATTGCATCATAAAATATTATTACCTCATATTTTTACATGTTTTTTTATCTTGTATAAGTTTACTAACACAAAGATCTTTTTTACGCGTATACAACATATGAAACCTTATTAAGAAATCTTTTAATGATATTTTTTCAGAAAATATTTTTTTCTTATAAAACGTATGTACCAAAGGCGGCAACGTGATTGATGAATAGTATTTAATCAAAAGACATTTTCTTGAGAATGTTTTTCTAGAAAATATTGATGCAACGATTTTATATATTCAATAGTCTCTGCTGAGGTATATCCAATCAGTCTATTGGAAATTCTCGTCGTAATAAATTTATCGTAATAAATTATAGGTATTGCCAATTTTATTTGTTCTCAGAAAAGAATACTTTGTAGTATTGTAGCAGATATACACATAATGATATTAACAAGACGGTTATAAAATTTTCTTGTTTCTTCAGAAAAACAGAAACAGAAAAAAGTTAAATCAATGATGTTTCTTGTCGCGCTCATGTATACAGAATCAAGCTCTTTATTTCTATTTTAGACTACAATTTGACAATTTGCATCTAATCCATGATTTATTTTCGTCACGAAAAGGGCATTGCGCTTCTCCACCTACCATTACGAAGAATGGCTTACGAGCGTGCTATAGTTACGTTTCCTCTCGTTGCATGCCTCTCAAATTCACTTGGGAGCATATATATTCTACGTTATAACGGCGTGTAACGCTATAATGTGTCGTAGTACATTTGTAGTACATTACATTGTATAAAATGTTGTTGCGTATAGATACATACATATGTATGTACATGTAGGTATGTAGGTACAAACCTACTACATACTACACTCACTACGTTGGACTCGTGCTATGTACTCTTCGTCGCGGAGTCGGCAAAGTGAAGACAGGATTGCGGAAAGAAATTATTTAATCTATATGAATAAGTATATCCAAGGCATGTAGGTACGTACGTACATATAGGTGTATGTACCTATAGATGGTGATTTTAGATGGTGATCGCAATCTTATACCAACGTGCTAGGAAAGAACATGATGTATTACAATCTCACTCTCAAATATAAAACAATCTCGTACGTTTTATCTTAAATCGTACTTTTTGTTTAAAGGCCATACTATAATATTTAAAATAAAAAAATGAATAAAACGCTGACTGAAATTCCACAGAGGAAAGAAAGGCACATACCGCGTATTGTTACACAGTTTTTTTTTTCTTTCTTTTTTTTTTCCTTTACAATTCTAATCTTTCATAAAAACTCGCATTAAATGGTGCATCACGGCGACGACGTATCTAATCCTATAGCAGGGTCGTGTGGCGTAGATCGATAGAAAGAATTAATCCAACATAATGCCGAGAAGACACTGGATGATGGCTATTAGGTTATCCCTTCTTTCTTTCCGACGAAAGTTCACGGTCACATGCACAGCTTGCGGTGCTTCGTTCAATCTCAAACGTAACGAGATTACGTCGCGTTTACGGCGAGTGCTCCCGCGGCGTTACGCAATTACGCAGCTGCGACATCGACATCGACATCGCGTACGGGGGGGATTTAAGGCGGACTTTTTATATCAAGTTGCAAAGAGATACGGCTGCTAAGACTCGTTGCATTGTGACATGTGACACTAGACGACACTGGACAACGAGACCGTCGATCGAGTACGATTGTCAACGACCGCGACGACGTGACAAACTCCTTGAAAAGAGTCTTCCGCGGCGACTTCCGGCATTCGCGCAACTTTCGCGCAACTTTTGCGCCTACGTTACACGAGCGATTTTCAAACATTTTCCTCGCCCGCGATATATCTATCTACTACCTTCTACGTGGTATCTCTCAAAGGCAGACGTACGTCATGTTGTACATACATGTATAAATATTTCTCAAGCACGTAGAATGAGAAATACAGTACGTATTTTGTATTTAAAATTTCACTTTTTCATACTTTTAGCGCGTATGCCATCTTCAATATATCGCCGATCTTATGTTTTAGTTATGCATTTAGAATACATTCTTCCAGATCTTCTTCATATCTTGCTCTATTGCTTCCACTGGTATTGGGAACATAATTTTTTAACGATATTTTAACCAACTAACCAGCTGTTTGACAATACGTAATAAATACTACATATTAAGTACGTGTAAGATCTCGCATATGCTCGCGTGTGCATTAACAACGTAAAGTTTATAATAAACAAAAAAAAATTATTTGTAAAATTCAATTTCTGTCTGCAATAGCACAATTTTGCCGCAGCACGTGTTTTAAATGTCATCACGTTTAACTTTCTAGATAGTTTACATTATAAATTAATTCTCGGAAGTGTGTATGTACACAGCTGCCTGATGCCAGCCTCCTCTGCTCTTTCGCTGCGAATCGCAAGGCATGTGCATATTGTCGTTCGCGTTATTGTCGTTGTGTCATTTCACTCCGCAGCAGTAACTCGAAAGTAACGCGAAACAAATCCTGCGTGAAAATCTATCTTTTAATCCACCTGCATCTACGTCGAACGAGATCGCGTCGTCGTAAACACTGCACACAGTTGCGTAATGACACAGACCTGTTTTATTTTGTATGACATCATTCTGTTTCGCACCTTCCCGTAAACTTATGTACGAGATCACGCGCCTCGAGTCGAGGTATATGAGGTATGTGAGAGAGATCGCGGCGGCGCGGCGGCGACAACGCCTAGACGATGGCTCCACGTGGTTACACGTGGTGCACCCACGTTTATCGTCCGCGTTTATCGTCGGAATAATGAAATTAGATTGCCCTGGATAGAATTACGAGTCGCCTGAAGTAGCGATAAACGAATGATCCACTTGCATATCGGCGCGGTGCAGGTGACCGCGCGCGCGTTGCGTTGTTGGCTCGATCGAAGAGAGAAAACGACGCCTGTCGTTGCTTCGCCGAACATGTTGTTATTCGGCCGAACATTACGTGTGAAGCTATATGGATTACGATTACAGGGGCGATCGGCGGCGTTGCATGTATCTACTATCTACTATCTACCTCAAAGAACGCGTTCCTTTCAATTTTCTCTGTTGAATTGCAATCGGCTGTGATTTTACTGTGCAATCTACTGCATATTGTTTTTAGATTAAAGCTAAATTAAAATTATTTAGTATTCTGATGAACGAATTTGGAAGGAAAATAAAATCCAGATGAGATTTATTTGAGCCTGGATCCATCCCTTAATGTGGGATTTTTCTTTCCAGTTTTGGAAAGTGGAAAGCGTAAAAAAATTTTTCTTTTACATAACATATATCTCCATCTATAAGTACATCTAGTACATATGTATCCTATGTACTTGTACATAAGTATTATATATGCGAGATGTAACGGACGGTCTGATAAGGGAGAATATATGGAGTGAAAAATTTTCTCAAATTATTGTTAGTTTATTTCATGATTACAATGATTGCTAATTGCAAGTAACTACTCTCAAATCTTTTGTGAATCTACAGTGTATAACTCTACTGTTATAGTTTTATATTTATACACATGTGTGTACACATTTCTAGAGATTATATATATATATATTATATGTATATTTGTTATATAATTTGCATAAATATAATTTTATATAAATAACTCTCTCAACTTTTGTTTCGAACAAAGTTAGGGAATTGGATATTCTGCAATATACATGTAAACTTATAGGCATCATTATTTATATATTCAATATTTCCTAGTATTGTCACCATGTGCATGTCTGTGCATAAATTAGCGCGGAAAGTTATTTATTTAAGAAGAAGCCAACAACGAGCTCCTTTGCGCGACATGTCTACGTAAGCCTCAGGATTGCGTCAAAATTGCGTGTCGCAGGACAGGACGAGATTACGTCTTTCCGAACGAATGTGTTAATATTTAAGGAGTGTGGGCGGGCTAGAAAGAGCCGTTCCGACTTGCAACAGCCGGGCGAGAGTCGATAATTTGGATTGACGGGTCTTTAACCCGGCGATAGAGAGATTCGAGTGGAAATAATATAGTAAAGCTGGGTGCGCGAGGGGGAGTGGGAGGGAGAGAGAGAGAGAGAGAGAGAGAAAGAAGAGATCCTACTGCCCAGGCTTTACAGCACTAGGGCGAAACGAAAGGGCGCTTCGTTTGCGTTCAATAAACACCACCAGCCTGTCGACGTACAGCTGAGTGCACGAAAGTCGACGCTTCGACGATGGATAACGGAGGTCAACTAAAAGTGGTGCTATATGTATGTACATACGTATACGTTGCAACATCCGATGTAGATGTACGTGCATGTGCGCACTCTCCTTTCGACTCTGAACTCCGAGGTCAAACGCGAATCAGCTCAATCCTTCAAAATTGCCCGTCATTAGGCGCAAATCGTAATAAAAATTTAACGATCCTACTCGTTTAATCCGATCGGTTGCGCGTTTGGCGGGTATCTGCAGGGAAATGCGCGGAAATGTTTGTGTGTGGAAATTTTATACATTGCGCGGAAAATGAAGGAACTTGGTCTTTTGAGGTTCCTTGGTCTCCAAGGCAAGACGTTCGCTTCGTAACTACTTGTCAACTTGTTAAGTTTGTAAAATGAGTACAGTAGGCGGCATAATTTTAGTTACTTGGATGCTCGGAAGCTCTCTTCCTGCTGGAAGCCCTAAAATTATTATCACACTCCGGAATATCACCATCCGTCTCTCTCTCTCTCTTTCTCTCTCTCTCTGTGCATCTAGCGGAGGATGCAAATAGCTCACTGTGCAAAAGTTACGACCGTCTGCATATACTTCCGACTACTTTGCTTGATCCCATTTCGAGAATTCCATAACTTGTGATATTCGGGATCTCATCCTCTCTTTCTCTTTCTCTCTCTCTCTCTCTCTCTCTCTCGTAAGCTACAGTTCCCGGATGTATGTTACGAGATTCTTTTCTCAATCAGTTTCAAACTCGAGGCTCCAGCCAACTATTTTTGATATTATCTTTTGATATACTATACCTTTGGAATTCCATTCGTCATTTTTGTTAGCAAAGTGTATTGAATTAGTACACGGAAAAATACAAAGCGCACTTTTCGCGTTCTTTATCGAATTCACACACCCTCCACCCCTTTCTCCTCTCACAATCAGTCTATCGCTGTTTGCTTTCGTCGACACGGAGATACACATAAGAGCCGTTTTACCGTGGCGTGTCACAAGGGCTGCTTTGTGGCGAAGCTACGAAGGGGAGGTAGAAAGAGGGTCGAGCGAATCGATGAAAATCAAGGGTTAGAGGAAGGCCGCTCGGGAGGAGAGAAAGAGCGACCAAACTCGGGATGAAAATAGCCCTCCGACCAAACTCCGACTTTCGTTGCACTCGTACAATACGGTATTGTATGTCGCAGCATACGCGGCGGCCTCACCACTCGTTCGTATTATATTGCCCGCAAGGGAGACACCAAGTACCACGAAAGACTCTCGCACCCAATCTCTCTATTAAATATTCATATATTCATATATTCATATACATACCTATAATAGATAATTCGTGTGTAATGCGAAGAGACTTCTTTTTTACTTATGATGTATACCTGTGATGTAAGGAAAGATTAAGGTACGAGTGTAGATTCTCTCAAGGTGAACTTTTTATCAGTGTCGTATAGAAATGCTTTTTTATTCGACGAACAAGATAAACATTTTTAACTGTTAATATCACAATACGTATACATATAGATACGAGAGTTATTACTTTTGTCGTAATCTTACGTTATCTTAAATTCACACAATCAAAGGGTAGAGTAAATCAAAGGAGAGAGAATTAGACGGGTATATTCACACCTAGATGTAATTTTAATTTTGAGTTTTGTAGCGAGTTTTTAACGGTGCTTGATCATTTTCTTCACGGTTAAGAATTGTTCGTGTCAATGTTGAGTATCGAAAAACTTGATCAGAGTATCAAGGACTTGACTAGAATAATTGTAAAATTGTATAGACGCGCGCGAATTGAATCAAGAGAGGATGTAACAAAATTGCATGAAAACAAAGTTAATATATAACGGATAAGAAACTGCAGTTACGTGTATGTAAAACTACAATATATAGGTAAAAATATTTCATAAAGATATTAATTTCTGCGTGTCGTCAAATATAAATATAAATATATTGATAAATTTGATATAACAAAATTTGACATAATAAACTAAAGGACGTTTGATTAAAAATAAAATTAAAGATAAGGAATATCAATAAGGAATTTCATACAACAATTTGAACTTGCGTCACCTTGCATTACAGTTGCGAATGTATTGCAAATTGAAAAGGAATATATGCAAATTATTTTATAATAAATAATAAATAAATCTTTGCAGACATAACGCGCGCTAAATAAACAACGGATTTGTCAAATTAACAATGTCAAATTAACAATGTGCCTTTATTTTTGCCATTGGAAATTTGTGCGATTATTACGAGCCTTGTTGTTAAATTACTATAAAAAAAATTATAGTATAATCTCTAATTAGTACAACTTTTCTAATCGTACTCTATTTATCGTACTTTTTATACGCATAAATTTATATACACCTTTATATACACGTGCTATTATAGTATATAAAATGTAATATTGACATTTATTTAAAATTAGTAGAGTTTATACATACGCAAATTTTTTACATGTGTACGATATACGTATTTTGAATAAAATGGAAAAGGAAAGAAAGCAATTCAATTATCTCACTTTATGAGTTCAAAAGCAATTAACATAAATTCTCGAATAATAATGCTCGATTACATGCACGATGCGAATGGGCGAATTTAACCTAACAAGGTGCAGCAAGGAGCAGAAAAAAAAACGTGGGGAAAAATAGATTTGTTGTAAAATTGTAAAAATGTAAATTCGCAGCATCCACCATTTCATGCGGCGCGGGCGGTTCTCGCGATATCGCGATGCATCTTCCGTTGCACGTCGGAAGTGGTTCAGGAATTTCCTCGCTGCATCGTTCCATGATTACATTTTACTTAACATTCGCGACACAAAAAATTCGCAGAATTGAACTTACACACAATCCACGATATTTTATTCAAAACTTGATTTTCATACAAACAAAACTTGATTTACAACAGGATACGGCATATTTGCCAATTTTTTAGTTAGATAATTTTCAGAAATTAAATTTGAAGCATATACATATATTGCATAAAAGCGAAATACATATGTATAAGCTGGAAAGTCCTTTTAATAAAACGTAAATTTAATTTGTATACGTTTCATTACTTCCTCGCTTCGTAATATTTTTGAGGATTGCCTTACTCGGCAGTAAATCTCTCTGTAAGAACATTTTCATAACATTTCCACCAAGATCGCTTCGCTTCGCAACACTCTATGTGATTCTCAATTTTGCAATTCTATTTCGAATGTTGACGGAAATAGCAATGTCGAAATTGGTACAAAAGATTGGAAAAACTGCGAATCATGATCACGTATCTGCGTAACATATAAACTGGTATACTGACAAATAAAGCTGTAATGCTTCTATCGTTATTGCAAAATTTCGACAATATAAATTGTAACATGTAATTTAATTCGATAAAATTTGCTTTGCCTGTTTAATAAAATTAATAAATTCTAATCAAGAAATCGTAAGCTTGCAATTAATGAAATCAATAGATACGAATACATTAGACAATATTCCACATACAATATTCCAATACTACCAAATTGATGAGAATTCGTATATACGTGTCATTGTTTGTAAAGAAAAGTGTGTGAAAGTTGTGTGAAAAGATTATTGATATATGCGGGAGAAATAATTATATCGCACTATAGAGCATTGGAGTATTTTTATCAGAATCACACACAGAAAATTATAGCATTTCGTGATATTACGTTCGTGATCGTATCAACGCGGCAAAGGGATTAGTTGACAAATAATAAA
The DNA here is from genome assembly GCA_011636635.1 of Tetramorium simillimum. Lineage (NCBI taxonomy): Eukaryota > Metazoa > Arthropoda > Insecta > Hymenoptera > Formicidae > Tetramorium > Tetramorium simillimum. The sequence continues at coordinate 18,241 of VBVQ01000625.1, forward strand.
AGGTCACAATAGTGTTTTAGGTAAGCAACTTGTTTAGATATTTTAGTGCGTTAAATGTCGCCACAGTATAAGTGTGCCGTGAATATTATTATTATTATTATTATTATTATTATTATTATTATTATTATTATTATTATGCTCGTGAAATATGCAACATTACGCGTATGTGAATATGACGCCTTGACCTCCGTGATTTTAAGCGAACGTACATTAGTATGTACTATGTTATATGTGTTGTATATTACTACATACGTTCGCATACACCTGCTGCACAACGCACTTTAACAGTGACCCGACCACGGCCGCGCGTATCTACTTACACGTGAATACAAATAGGCGTTACGATATATCTTACAATTGGTATTTTTTAATCGCTGATTAAGAGCGTCCCTCTACCGCTCAACACGATAGAAGAGGATAAAGTAAAAACATAATTAGTTATTATTTAGTAATTAGTTATTATTTAATTTTAGTTTTCGTGCAAGGAGCATGCATATGCGCATAAGAGACAAATGACTGCTACATTTTTTATTATATTATTATAATTCACTTTACGTCCGTTGTGCATGCCAGGAGTTATGCAGGGTATTTCTTATTATTATCTCATTCTATCGAATAAACTGTTACTTTTTTTATCGTATTATTAGTTATGAAAAGTCATAATTATTATTATTAAACATGTGTAGCTCAAAATATCAATTTATCGAAAAAGTAAAAATTTATATTTTATAAATTATATTATATTATATAAATTTTTTTTATATCTGCATTTCGCCATGATTGATGGCCCGAATTTGCCCATCCGAATTAAATAATCTGACTTGGATTTATATTTATGCGCGATACATCGATCATATCGCGAGAATCATACAAATTTATTATACCAATAATAAGTAATTATGTAGATTCTACACATTCATAAAACACTTGGCACTTTTTTCTGAAACTTGTTCTTGTTTAAAATGTCAAAATACACAAATTTATTTGATTTTAAAAAATGGCAAATCTGAAATGTGGAAAAACAGACATAGGTATGTAATACTTAATTGAATTTACATACCTCCAAATTCAGGATCTAAAGTATATTTGTGTGTTATTTATTATTGAATTATTTAAAATGTTGCACCAAATGAAACAACACAATGAGTTTTCAATAAAAATAATAAAAATGTTCCTTTAGATAGATTTATAATGTTGTTACACTGGCTTTCTGCCTATCCTACCCATCGACTCTTTTCTACTTCTTTCTTCAGATATTTTTACATCAAAAGTGAGATTAGCGATTTTAAACGCACTTTTTTTTAAATCTACATAGATCTTATCGTAGCATCGACACCTGCTTCCTTGTTGGAGAATAAAATCGGAAAACTTAAAAAAATTGTATCAATTGCGATTGGAAATCATTATCGCATCAATGCATCGCATCTCCCCATTTATTCAGGAGTATCAGCTATAAATTAATAGAGAAAGTTAATGTTTGCCAGTGACAATATATGTTTCAAAGTTATACAAGTATCTCTGCTTTTCATTTTTTATTTAGACTTTCCGTCTTCTTTCAAAGTAGGGTATATATATGTGTTGAAACTTTTGAAAGTTTGCACAAATTATGTACATTATATATATATATATATATTTATATATATATATATCTTCCCCTAATTTATTATCGTAATTATTTCTTATTTTACAAACTGCGTATTGTGCAAGAAATTAGAAGAAAGGAGGAAATAAATTTCTGTCGCGCGCGTTTGTGGACTTTTGTTTTTCTGATCTTTTCTACATTCCTTTTTGCCAAGTTTGAGATTAAGTCAGGGAATCCAAATTTATATACATGTATACACCCAATTTATAGCGGGGACTCGGGGACAAAAAGTTGAATTGAACAATACTTGAAACGGAATGACATTTTTTTAAAAATAGGCAGGTAAATCGTCTCTCGCGTGTCCCTCTTTTATTCTCGACGGTTCCGACAGCGCAGCGGTATACCTAAAGTCTAAACGATAAACGATGAAACATTCGCGCGTCTGATACACGTCGCAGTGGAGAAGTGGAGGCGCGCTTTTATGCTTGTGCACAAACTAACACGTGTAAGTGCAATGACGACGTACGGTTGTCTCGTCGTTTCATTCGCGTGTTCCTTTCGCGCGAGTGCAGGCTACGGCATAACTTGCGGCGCGCAAAATTTATCCGCCGCGCGTCGTTTTATTCAGAAGAAATCGCTGCAGCTTTCTCCCAGGCGTCTGCAGGCTCGCACGTTGCTTGTGGAAAAGCTCGAAGAAAAACGGCTGGAGTTTACTTATTATAATATCGCGCGCAAAATGCACAAAATGCACAAAATGCTTTGCGCTGCTACTTGAAGGGAGAGCTCAAGCCGAGCTATCCCCTCCCCCTTTCTTTTTCTTTTCTTCTCGCTCCTTATCAGCTCCGTATATTCGTATATTCGTTGGCATTTAAGATTGCTATCATGGATATCAGGGCACGAATTCCCGTAATCCTGGCCATACCTCAGAAATTCGCGGGAATCCTATCGCGTCATCACTATCCCGCCACGGCACCCGCTCGGCTTATGTAGGTATGTATATGTAATGTATATGTCGCGTCGGCTGGTTGCTGCCGGATTTCCTCCTGTGCTACGTAACAGGGGTGAAATGATGCGACGTAAGTGTATCTCCTGCAAAAGCGTACTCGCGAGGCTGCCTTCTGCCTTCTCGCATTCGAGAAGGTTTCCCTTCCGGCCGGATTTCCATCTCTTTATATTAATATGCAGACATATCGTGGCATGGCGATATCTCCAATAGATATTTTCGGAGCGAAGAATTTAGTTAAATCTCGCCTACGTGTCACGTGTGCAGGCGAGATATTATAATTTGACAGTCGCGCTTGGATATATCAGTATGAATAACATCGGATCAAAGTGTGTAAGTATTGTTCACAATTCTCTAATATAATAACAATTCTCTAACGTGAATGGAAATGTTTATTTTCCTCAACTGATTCGAGGCCGTTCGTGATCAAAACGTCATGATTTAAACGTCAAAAGTATACGCAGTACACAGTATACAGTATACATGTATAACGTACGCGGTGTGTACTGTGCTGAAAGTTAAGAAATTATTACGATACAGATTATGAGATAGAGAGATTCGCTTTATGATTTTTATTTTAATAATTCTATGTGATTTCAATGTAGAAGGAAAATTCATAAGAGATATAATCTTGAGAACTTGAGAAAAATGATCTTCGATCGAGAAAAGATTTGGCCGTACTTTTCCGTGCTATCGAGCATATCGGAGAGCATCGTGATTCGATCGAACTGTTTTCTATTTTGAAAATTCTCACTTGATTCAAATTGAATGAAATTAAAAAAATATATTGTCCTTTTCACCTACCAACTGCCAACTCATTTGCCTTGATTGATTGCAATTGTGTTGGGCGTCGCGTGGCGATTACGTTCTTAGCTGGGACGGACGTACGTTGATCATGATCGATACAAAGCCTTCGGCGTGTTGGCGGAAGGCCAGCGAACTGCCTGTTGAGTCCCCCGGCCGCGGCCGGCCGGCCATTCATTGTTTTCGTGACTCCGAAGGTTCCGAAGGCCCGAAGGCTCCGAAGACAGTGCGCGCGCGCGAGTTGACAGATTTGCGCGCGCGATATTTATATCGTCCAACGAAGGCCAACGCTTATTTCCCGCTGCTCACCTCGCTGCTACTGAGACTTACCGGCGCGGGCGGTCCGCGCGCGATATCGGTGTTCCGAGTTTACGTCGCATTATTTTCTACAATACGACTACGTCGCGGCACTGCACAATGCGAGCGATAAATACGCGATAAGGCAGCTGTAAATCGGCCTGAAATATATTTGCTACATTGTGTTTTAATGTAATTAAATCGCGTACATAAATCGCAATGTATATGTATGCAACGCACATTTAGATCCAACATACATAAATTTCATGTAAATATACAATGTACATTATTACATTATTACATAGACAAGCACTAGTTAATAATAGTTCAATAGTTGATTTTTACGTACTTACATGTATGGAAAGCGCTATTTTCTGTGAAACATATAGCTTTCAGAGTGTGTGATACTTTTAATATATGCAACTGGGTCACTTTGTGTCTGCAACACTCTATGTAATGGCTAAATATAACTTGAGTGTTACTGATAATCACTTCTCCCCCCCACCCCCTTATTCTCTCTCTCTCTCTCTCTCTCTAAAGCTCCTGAAATTTTAACATTAAATATAACATGAATAAACAATAATTTTAATAGAACGTGTCGCGTGTTCGGCGATATGCGGAATGAATCGGAAACGTTTGCATTCCAAAATTCAAGTGTTACAGCTGTTATCGTGCATATCATCGGCAATCAATTTCTTATTACCATCTCCATTAACCACCGCATCTCACTATCTCTTTATCAAGAATCGCGATATCAGCGAAAAGCGAAACTCGGCACAAAGTTCCAGTAATTGAAATACCGCCTCGCTGGCCTCTCTCTCTCTCTCTCTCTCTCTCTCTTTCTCTTATTTTATCTTATTCTCATTTTTAAACATTGTAAGATGTCAAATCAGATGTGAATATTTATACTAGTGTCCGCAATTAATACGCGGAATTTGAGCTTTAAAAACGAAATTGAAATTATTTCGTATGTTGTGCCTTGTGCTCTTTTATTTTTATGTGATTGATTTTTTTTCCAGTAAACCAATAATATAAATATTTTTACTATATTATCAGAGACTTTATTACTTTTAAAGAGAAAAAGAGAAAGAAAGAATTTTAATTATAATTAAAAAGATAATTAATTCTTAACTGGACAGGTCGGGTAGAAACATTTCAGTAAACATACTACTTATAGAAATAAAAAATTTATAGAAATAGCGATTTCGTAGAGTACAGATATTAGTACAGATATTAGATTAGAGTACAGAGTACAATTATTATCTACGCATTAATTTTAATTAAGAAAATATAAATAAAATGATTTTTCTTGAAAACAAAAATTTAAGCATAGATACTTGAATCGTCAAAAAATTTATTCATAAAAATTTATTTATCTATGTATCATCCACATGTACTTAATATTAATATAACGTAAGCACAGTTTTTTCGTTTATTCATGAAATCAGAATATTTCTATTTTTTCCTCTTGTCCTCCATGTATCTGTCGTGTATCTAATTGCAAGAAATGGCAAAAAGTACCAGATAATTGCTGAGGGTGTCTGGCGAGCGACCAAACTATTTGTCTGTTGTACTGTCTACTAAACATTGTAACCTATCGTTTGTACAATATTTTGGACGAGACTGAGAGCGAAATTTAGAACACTTATTGGACATTTATTGGACATTTATAACGTCATTTCCATAACAATAAAAAATAGTAATATCATGAATGAAAGAGAGAGAGAGAGAGAAAGAAAGATGGAAATAGTTTCATTAATCGAAGAAAATAAAAGATTTGTCATTTTTTATCGTGCTGTTAGATTTATTTCTCTATAAAAGAAAGTATAGTTTTTAAATCATGTTTTTATTGTAATTTACTACATATATATATATATATATAGAGAGAGAGAGAGAGAGAGAGAGAGAAAGTTTAATGATACTATTAAATAATAATAATGATTAACGAGAGGAAGATTAATAGATTTTTTTTATGAAATTTATTCAATTTATTAGCAAGAAATTAGTATCTTTCAAATGTTGTTCATTCTTATGTGTCGTTGGAAATCGACTTCGAATGTAAGAGATTAAGCTGACTAATTGTAAGCAAGAGATCTCGGCCAAGTGCTATTAATTTTGGTATACACTTGGCGCAAATTAATAGACATGTTGAAGAAAAAGAATTCGTTGTAGCCTTAGACAGAGATGCTTACGAAGTCGTTTAACCGTGTCAGTGGTTCAATCAACGTAAGATTTATTTCTTTATCCCACGATAAAAGTATGTATTATGCCCGACGTCAGACTTTGCAGAGAGTACTCTCGGTTGGCGGTTGGCGTTGTCAACAAACCGTCAGGCGACGTAAATGCTTCTTTTTATACTGCATCCTCATCGCGCTACGTGTCATTAACGATGTCATTAATAAATGTCCGCGAATAATCGTGTTTGCGATGTGGAACGATGTGCGCCGAAATAAACCGCGTACGCAATGAATTTTACGAGTTGTGCATTCATCGCAGCTATCGTTGCATCGCAAGTGCATCCAATCGCGATTTATGACGGATTTCGTCCATACAGTTTGCATAGATGCCTTTATCGAATCATTTCCTTAAACGAAGCGGTCTAAAACGGTTCAATCTATCCATGTCGAAATGGCAGACTAAAAATTTGCGAAATATGTCTGAAATTTTCGGGATTTTAATGAAAAAATAATTTTTCGAAGCTTTAGGAACGAACATCTGCTTAAAATTAACTTTCTTAAACACGCAAACACAACCGTATAATTTTTCATTGACAGTAATTTAGCTTCAATGCGAGAAAGAGAGAGAAATATATCTTACATGTTCAAGTTATTACGAGTAAATGTAGGGGTAATTTTTCCAACAACGAGCTAGAAATAAAAATAGAAAAAATAGACAAGTTAAAATCTATAATAGTTAACTTTATTGGAACATATGGTCATATGACGGGACGGGAAGCTGACCGATTTCAATCCTACTGAAATGACAGTCGGCCAAAGATACTTGGTGCCCTGAAACATTATCGTGTGACCTTTTTTCCGGGTGAATTTTTTTTCGATTCGCTGTCCATTTCCCGTGATTTCTCGATTGATTTCCTCCTGGCGATTCGACCACTCTTCATTCATTTCCCGCGAGTCATAGCTTTTTCTCTGAACGGAGAAAAGCTGCCACGTCTGAATTATCAGCAACTATTGAAACCGTTGTATTTGTATCTCGATATAGTAGACACGCTTGAAATGATTCCTGTGTCATTTGCAATTATAAAAGAGCAGTTGACGTAAAGTCTAAAGTTTTCCGCGCTCTCATCATTACGCGTTGACAATTGAAATTTCTGAAATTCCTTGTATTCCTTGACTTTTAGTACTTTAGTACTAGTTGTACTAAATTGTACTGAATGTGATTAAATGTGTAAACGTATGGGAAATTGTTAAAAAGATGTGTGTGTGTGTGTGTGTGTGTGTGTGTGTGTGTGTGTGTGTGTGTGTGTGTGTGTGTGTGTGCGTGGCGTGCGTGTGCGTGTGCGTGTGCGTGTGTGTTTGATACGTGTATAGCTGTTGCCATCCACATTATTCAAAGCTGACTGAGATTATTTTTCGCAGATTTTCCATTATCTAGAGAAAAACTCGACTCCAAGGAGCACAACTTTTATTTTATTCAACTTGATCTCTTTTCATTCCTTTTTTTCGATACAAATGCGATGCTTTTGCGTGCGCATGCATGACACAACTATATCATTTCCATATCATGCCGCATCATATTTGCGTTTTGATTTAAGCTTTATAGCAATGTAGGCTAATGTAGGCTAATGTAGGCTAATGTAGGCTGACAGATTTGATACGTTTTTTGCCATCTTCGCCATCTTTTCCTCACTTGGCCACTGTACATTAGTACTTTCTTTGGATCGTTAACAAAAGCAAAAGAGCAAAAGAGGGCTCCGCAATTCATGACTCTTTATCTTGTGCGGCTTCCCCCTTTCTCTCGTACAAGTTTCGCCCTTAACCCTTGACGTCGCAACGCCTTTTTGTTGCGTTCCTGTGTTGCACGACGTGCGTCATCGATGCCGTCCGTTGTTAGATCTCTTTTATTTTTGGTATACGCGCGCGCGCGCACGCGCGCAGCTCTTCGGCACGATTGCCATCAATGATGTGAAGCGACCTGATGATGAAGTTGAACGATGGAAAGGAAGTAAAAGAGAATTTATGCATTTCATTGACATGTGGACAAAACATGGGTGCGCAATAAATGAGTATAATAAATAATACAATGATATGTGTTTTTTCGAAATATAATATAAAGAATTGGAAACATCTTTATGTAAAATTCCAATCGGAATTTCGGCAAACATTGTTAAATTTAGTATCTGTAAGTACTGTTAGTAGTACTTGAGTGAGTAATTAATTGTTCTTTCAATTTCAAAGAGGATAAGAATAATTTATAATTATTCTGACGATAACAACGATTGTCTATAGATCCTTCGACGACGACAATGATGACGATGACGGTGATATTTTTTTACGTTCAACGCTGTTGAACGCTGTTGAATAAGATGTAAATTTTCGAGGCGTGTGTAAATAATTTTTAAGAAATGTAAAAAGGGTCGCCAAATGCTTCGCGCCAGTTGAATGCGAAAAGTACTACTGATTACGAGTAGTATAATACGTTTAGTTTAGTTTTGTTTCGCGAAACGACAATATCCGCGTTTAAAAAATCATAGTGTATATTTCCTTGAAGGAAATCGATGCAGAAAACGCGGAGAGACCTCGCGTGCGATTATAAATTCATGAAACATGACTCTTTTCTTTGGAATCGACTATATATATATATATATATATATATATATATATATTTATACGATTCGATTCGATTCGATTTGAGCCAAGGTACGATTTAATTGAGAGGTCAGCGATGACCGGCCGTCGAAATTGCGCTTCCAATGATCGGCGCGAATGCTCGATGAAACCTTGAAATATTGATTTGCTCGTTGAAGCTGATTTAATCCAGGCAATCCAGCATAGAGTCCTCGCCTGTTAGAGTTTATAAACAACGATCGGCGTTGAAATGCACTTTTATCCACCGTTGGAAACGGGCCACTCTACTTTGTCTTCGCGCGGATGTATTCGGCATTATTGCATATGTGGCCGGATGTCGGCGTGGTGTAACGCGATGTGGCGTATCAGTTGGGATAAAACGCGAATAAGAAGACCCTAGGCAGGAGGCAGGAGTCGTAAACGTGTCGCTCGTATTTTTTAATATATACGTTAGATAAAGATAACAAGTTGGACAATGCGACTATACGCGACGAAGGGATTTATGATCGAGATTAATAATGAGAGACAAGATGTGGATGTGTACAACACGCCAGCGTAAAATACATCTTTGTCAATCACAACACAAAAAAAAGAACACTGTGAAAAACAAAAAAAAGAATCTTTATAAAAATTTAATCAATTTAATTTCGTAAAAAAACTTGCGTAAGTATGAACCGGCGACAGCGAAGAGATTATGGATATTTCAAAGACAATAAATAACAACAAGCGTCTGCTTGAGAGAGAAAGAGAGAGAGAGAGAGAGAGAGAGACTCGCTTTCGTGATATCATTCAGCAGCATTCTGGCCGATTTAATTCATCACATTTGCCGCCGTTCAGTTGCTCGATCAAACATTTTCGATTTGTAGCAATCGTACTTGGTCCGCGTAATTAAAAGCTTCTAGATGAACGTGGCGAAACTCCTGACCATTAATTGCATCCGTGTGTATGTACATACACGGGACGCTTGCATGCAGTTACGGAATCGAGCAAGTAACGAACAAACGATGATTTACAATTTACAGAATGTGCGAGTGTGGATTTGATATAAATTTCTCGTCACGCGATACACACGTCCATGGATGTTTCAATTTCGTACGTACTTTGCGGATGACTTGCGAGCTAACTCTGATTAGCAACAAAATTTTATTACATCGTAGTTTGAATTATAACGTTTGTAATGACGAGAGAAAACATTGACGAACTTTAATATGACATGTATCGAGGGACTCTATATATTTTATTATTTACTTATTAAGGCATTTAATTGAGAGTGACTCTCTCTCTCTCTCTCTCTCTCTCTCTCTCTCTCTCTCTATATATATATATATATATATATATATATATATATATATGTATATATATAAAACGTTCACAGAAATGTGAACGGACTTTTAATTTGGAGAATATACGTATATTCCAAAATAGTCTTGCAATTCTTTCAGAGTACTCAACATACAAATTGCATTTGATATTGAGACGACTATTAATTTGGATGATGAGGAGATTTTAATTAACGTTATCAAGTCGAACTTTAATACATAATATTCGACGTCGCAAAGTAATCCGTCTACACATAGAGCTTTTCAAGCGAGAAATTGAACTCGGGGGGGGGGGAGACCAGGTGTCTACTTGACACTGTAAATATTTACGCGCATTGTGTAGCATGTGCCGTAGGATCGTGCGTCGCTGTTGCAGAAAATATGTACATACATACATACAAACAGATTGTACCAAGTTGATATTGCGCGATCCGGGGTAAACCCGTACATTACTTATCTCGCGCGCGTGGCTGTCCAAAAATCACGCAATTTCAATGAAATACTGTTGCAACAAGTACTGCTAGAATGAAACTTTTGCAACGACTTATTTAAATCCAGCTGACCGATAACATTTGTGCGCGAATATTTATATATACAGTTGAATCGAAATTTATCATGAGATGTTGGTTATGAAAGAATAGAAAACGTGAAAACGTTGGACTGTGAATGCCAAAAGTAAAACTTTAATGGAAGAAAATCTCATCACAAACTTTTTCACAAACATTTATTTTGCGCGCCATAAATAATCTTGTAAAGGAAACATTGATAACCACTTAATATTTTCAATTTCTTTACAGTATTTTCAAGCATGAGTGAGGTACTAGCGAAACGTTACGAGTAAGGTAGTACTCCTATTTTTTATTTATTATATTAATTTCCTGTGGATTCGAACGGATAGAAGCACCAAATTTGGGACTAGGGCAATAAATTAGCACTTAATTGTATATCTAAACTGTTTTAGTGATGGGAGTACTAGATTCACAGAGGTAGTACTACTAGCCTTGGAACAAACAAGATGTCCAAGTTTTTCCAAATATTATATAATAAAAATGATTTCAGAAGATGTACCTACAAGCTTCCTGTTTTTACTTGTCAATCATTTTCAATTACTATTCACGTCTAATCCCAAGATGGAGTTGTTCTACTGTGTGCTCGGCGATAGGTTAAAATTTCTGTCGGTAATCATGTATGTACGTCAAAGTCGCGCGAGAGTCGAAGAAAATGGAATTCCGAACGAATGTCGAAGTGATCAGAAGGAATTAGCGGGAACGTCAAGTGCCATTAAAATTCCGTTAAATTTCTCGCATGATGAGGTAACTATTTTCGAGAAGATTCGCAGCAAGTTTAAGTCCTTGTGATTGGTGATTCTCTCAAGAAAGAAATGTCTTATTTTAACACTGAGAAACCATGAAACTTGGTTGGGATAGTCTAGTCCTCGAAGGACAGAGAGAGAGAGTTCTTGGGAACGATAAAATCGCCATTTCGAGAATTCTTTCAGGCAAAGTTTCGCCTTGAGAATGAATCGACGGCTGTCGTCATCATCCATAGAAGTTTCGTCCTGCATCTCCGTAGATTAGGGAATCCGTCCAAGGGATATAGGACGAAGAGTTTTCATTCTCATTCGTAGACACTTTCTCTCTCGCGTGCGCGCGCGGACCTTTCCGCACCACTTATCTCTGCTTTATTGTCCGTTCCAGACACTTGGACGCGACGAATGCGCTATTAAATTTTAGAAGAGCTTAACTCTTAATAACCGTATTTACCTGAAAGGATGCTTGCGCTAATTAACGAGCCCGATACTAGCGACAGAAATGGATTACTTACACCTCCGTGCACGATGTGACTATTAATATCGCAAAAGCTCAGTCGATTAAGATATTAAATTAATCGAAGAGTTTACAACTGAAAAGGAAAAAACTGACAGCGGCGTATAAAAAATCTCAAGTATATTAATTACACAACTCGATCTTTTTCTTTTCAGGCTTATTCATCAAAAGATAATTTTTAATCAGATATATATAAATTGTGATCTTTAATACTGTATCCAATTCTCGCTCTCACTCTTTCTCAAAAGAGAGTAACTCTATTTTTTTTTTCTAAAAAATTTATACCAAATTTACATTTTTTTTAGGGTAAAATTTATTTTAAATAATTATAATAACGTGAGTAAATGGAAAATGCTTTACAATGTTTTCGGGCTGGGTCCTTGTGCCTAATATTATTATATTAATAATATTATTGCGTGCATCTGTGTATGTGCATTTCTCAGAGCAACAGAGAAAGACAGATCGAGTGCTGATTCGCGTGTTGTCGGTGTTAAAGCTAAAGTTGAAATGAAATAAGTATAATCACGTAATTAAATTGATGATCAATTCATTAATAATGCAACGTTAATAAAACGTGTTTAGAATCATTGCCAAGAAATAATTATAATATTTTCTTTCGCTCTCTGTTCCTAGTGATATTGATTTAAATTATTATCTTGTAATCCACGGAAATGAGGTCAGTGTCAACCCTCGTGCACTCTTGAGGGAGGGATGGGAGTTTCACAATTGTTCGTAGAATGCAAATATAATCTGTGTGTGACTCCAACTGGTATATGTATATGGTATATAGTATATAGTATATATATCATTCATAATCTCATTGCTCTGTGCGCGATGCTACACAAGTGTGTTACGCGTTAGCAGCAGTCGCGCTTAAATTCTTAGGCACTTGGGCGAGGCACGTTGAAATTATTTTGGCAAAACCTACGATCACGCAAACTCCTCCTTGGAATATAAATCGTTCATGCCGTTCCACCGAGAATTCGCGAAACGAAAATTACATTGTGCTTTATGACTGTGCCCAATTTCGTCTCATAATTACGAAAGTGTGTAATATCCGTTTCACAATTGAGTTTCTATTAGTACAGAAATATCTGAAAAGTCTCCAAAAGTAATATATTTTTAATTGACGTGCTACTTTGCGATTTATTGTGTGTGTATGCTTCAAATATATACACATCATCAAATTAAATTAATGAATTAATTAAATTTATGCGACAATTAAATCAGTACAACTACAATACTTGTGTGTGAGCGAACTTTTAAGAATCATCTCATGAGAGATATCCTAGTTTCTATTGCTATAATTTATTTCAGAGAGTCTATTCAAGCTATTCATACAAAACTTTCGGATATCTTTGGATCTCTTTCATAAATACATTCGTAAATACTTACATATATCCATAAATTATTTAAATATTAGCAGTTGCCCGTGATAAGCGATCAATTCTTTCTAACTTACTACGAACAAGACATGTTGTCCGCTGACGAGTTTATTCCGTTTGTTGTTGCAGGGGCTTCGGGAAACAGGGATATCAGTGCCAAGGTAAGAAGGTCAGACCGATCTCTCATCGGCTCTCTGCCCTCTTATTTGCCCAAGGTACGTGGCCTTGTGGGAGGAAAACTAGAGACACGTTTCGCTTGTGTTTCAGTCTGTAGTTTCGTCGTTCACAAGCGATGTCACGAATACGTGACCTTCACGTGTCCGGGGGCCGACAAAGGAGCCGACTCGGACGTGAGTAACCGATATTATATTTATAACGCCGAATAAAGTCTCTTCTCTTCACAATCTTGTTAACCACGCGCAGACTTTAAGAAGACTCGCTTTTCCTTCCTTTCCGTCCTCAGCCAAGTCTTCTTTCTTACGAGCTTTCGGTAAATATGAACTCTTCTGAGTTTCTATAGGGTTTCACGTGAAACGTTCGCGCTATTAAAATTCAAAACCCTTGATAAATTGTCTGTCAGATTTGATATAATATAGAATATAAAATGCGCCATATACGAAATTTTAATTAAAGAGGGGGAACGATAATGTAGTCGATATTAACGATAAGTCGAAAGAGTATCAAATAGTAAAAGTTTGGATAAGATCTTACCTTCTTTAGTAATATATGAGAAAGTCTTTTAATTTTGTTTCTTTTATTTTAAGTTGTTTTCTGAAGTTTTCGAATTTTTGAATGCAATATTAATTTGTTTCCTTACGCAAAAGCTATTTCGATCAAGCTTTAGCTTACTCTTGTACACGCATACTAACGACACGCTCATCCGAGAGGAAACAAAACGGGTCAAAAGTATATAACAAAAGTGTCTTTATAGGTCAGAAATAGATCACCGGAAGTAGCTTTTGAAGGCTGGTCACGCTAGCCTGGAGAGTCAAATAACTGTTTGACACATCAGCTTTTAAAGCTTTTCTTGTATCCCGAGTAGGCACGGTAGCTCATTATCGCGGCTCTTTGATTCTCGAAAAGTTGAAAGTGTTTTGTAAAAAGAAAAAGGGAAATGCGTTCACCGCGCGATAGGTGCCATTTTAATGAAAACTCTGCAAGTCACTAAAGATTCTTGGTTTGTAATAAATGATGATGTAAGATATTTCCTGCGTAAGATGTTGTAGGTCAAATTTGTCTCTTTTAAATGACTTTAAGAAAGAAATTCAAAATCGAAATTCAAAATTTAATAACGACGCTTTAATATCGCTTTAATAATCTTTATAAAATCTATTCCAATTTATAAATTGGGATGAAACCCCAAGTCGTTTATCATCATGTTTTTCGAGACTTCAGCCATGAGAAATATAGCTGAAACGAGATTATTTGATTAAGACACGTACTGCTGTACTGATGTTGAGAACTTGTAATTGATAAAATCTCTGACTCTCCTTTCGAAGTGAGTTTGAATGTGAAACTTTTTATGTGACGAAATTATATGAACAGGATAATAAATTGCAATAATGAAATTATAATTTTTTGTATGTAACAGTATAATTTGTTGAAAAAGTAGAAAGACAGGTGTATAAACCTTCGCTAACAGAGCTAACAGAGCTACATTTATAAAGAAAACATAAGGAATGATTATGAAGCTGAATTCTCATTTCTTTGTACGTATGTATATACTCTTCTTTTCTCTTTCGTTATCCGTTGTTCTTTCTTTTTTTTTCTATTTTCGATTCTACTTACATGAACACAATGTGAAAAGTGCTGTTTACAAAAAAAAAGTTTATAAATGGAAAAAAGTGGCACAACTGTAGTTGTGAGAACTTGAAGTCTCTCGATATAGTGTCAAGTCCCCGTCAACCCTTCGAATTGTGTATATTCGAGCGACAGTAATAAAGTAGAGGAAAAAGAAGGAATGCGTGTATGTATGTACATGACGGTGGAATTTTCATTACATTAGTTCGCGACCCGCAAAAGGGACCCGCAAGTTCCGCGTGTGAAGAGTGGGAGAATGAGGTACGTGACGGCGTTTCACAAGCGTGGCGTTCAACCGAGTGTGCGCTAATTGGTGCGCTGCACCGGTCGCTGCTAAACGCCGCTGTGTGAAACGTCGTCCTATCCCTGTGCTAAGGTGCTAAAGGGTTGGGGAAGGGCGGCAGCACATATAATCAATATCGAGGTCATTTTCGAAGGCTGCGATAAATCGCGCGCCGCGCCGTCACCTTGTAAATGGTTAATAATAACGTATACGTAGCGCGCGTCAGTAATTCGTTCGGTCAATCTGCCCGTAAGAAGATACCCTTTACTTAACCTGACGCGCAGGCATTAGCGCAGAAGCGGACTAATTGGATTACAAATAGATCTAGTAGCAAGATCTTTCGAAAATTGCAACATTCAGTACATTCATATCGTCAACATCGTTTGCAACAGCACTAGACTAATCTGTCTTGTTGGTCTATCGAAGGTAACGTACTTATCTAAACGAAATCTATTAACGAAAATGAAAGAGGATTTATTATCGACTGATTTATTTTATACATTATGAAGACAGCCCATCCTGGGAAATGAAAATTTATGATAATGATTCGTACAAGTACATATATTACAACGAGACAAGTTGTACCAACTTGTTACGTTCGCGTAAAATCTTTATCTTACTTTATCCTACTGTAATATTTTTATTGCTTATTTAGATGCCAATTATTTGGAATTTAATAAATCTAATATGTATGTATCTGAAACACTTTTAATTAGATTAGGTTCACATACAGGCAGATACTGCCCACTCCTTTATGACATTTTATTTACTTTCGTTTGCCATACTTGAATTTCTTTCTCTTATATCTTTTTATCGAATGAAAAGACAACGTTAGATTAACTTGTTACAATACATTATGTCTCGAAATAAAAGTTTCTTTCATTACGTCTGGGATAAAAACTTTACGGTACCAACAGATATTATTACGCTGTCCGGGAGCTGCGCGCTATCTCTGAATTTTTCCTCTGCTAATTGCAAGTAATGCGGAAGGTATTTTACGGTTTTTTTTTTTTTTTGGTCCCCGTGAGAGAGTGAAATTTATCGCAAAACAGTAGCCGAGCAGTACCCGAGCAGTAGCTTTTTTCCTTTTTATCTTTCGGCTGACACAGGACACATTGCGACTTTGCGTCGCACTTGAGGGATCAATGAGTTAACGAGATCGCGCGGAACACGGAGAGATGTGAGGGTAATGAGTTAAGGAGATCCTTGGCTGGGGTAAAAAGAAAGGAATGGAAGGAAGGAATAAGCATACTCGCGCGCGCACGCGAGGGCTACGAGCTGTACGTCCTTCCTTCATATATTTGTCTCGCACCCGCGCTCTTGTCTCTCACTGCCTCGTGACCCAAGGGCCTAAGTCACAACGCGTGTCCTTTTGCGCTTCGTTTAACCACGCTTGTAACCATCACCGAAGCGAGCAAGTACATCGGGAAGTACGTCGAATATGGATCGTGCCCGCGGTACTCGCCTGGGAAGGGCAAAGCGTTTCCGGCTCGAGAAACACAATTTCCCCTCGTAAAAAGAGAGTTACTTCCTCTCTGTCGTTCAGCGACACTCGGAAAACCGATAAAACTTGCCTGATGATAAAATATACTTTTCTACTTTGAGAGAACTTTGAGAGAATGAGAGACGACGAGAGAGAGAAAGAGTAACGTGGGATGTCGTGTGCTCAGCTCAAGTTAGATACATGAATCCTATTTTAACCTGTAACTTTACAATGCCAAATGAGAATATTGATATTAAAAAAAAAAGGTTAAAAGAGGTGTTCTCTGTTAACATAGGTTTGTCAAATTAAATTACGTCCCACGTTTCTCTCCTCCACAGTTGAGAACGTCGACCCGGAAACGATATCTGTATTGATGCGCTTCACGTCAGACAGTCGTCAAGCTTTTCGAAGGATAATTGTGAGGAAGATCTTTGAGCCGCGAACGTTTTCCCCTTTCGCGTGCCGGGGAAAGAAAAAGCTTTACTTATCCTTGGGAATTTCCGATGAATTAATCAAAAATCCTCGCTCTGTCTCCCTTTGATTCTGGGCGCTGACTTCTTGCCCTACCTTCCTTCTACGCTTCTGCGCTTTAAAGGTAATCCTTTCCGCGCCTATTGATCCGCGTGAATATCGGCGATCATGGATTTCCCCGTATAGGGCGCATAATGCATTTTCATTGTTGGACACTGGCTGCGACAAAGCGCGCGCGCGCATGTGAGCGCGAGCGTAGATAACTTATTTTTCTTTATCCTTCTAGTACAGAGAAAGTCGTATAGTTTAACATATGTACGTGGAAATAGAAAATCCGCGAGGTGTATTCCTACAATATATATAAGTATACATATGTATATGTATATATACACAGCTTCGTTGAATAATTTGGTGCATTAATGTCTCGTGCAATATGGTGCACGTATCTTGCGAGTATCTGGCAATGCACCGTTGTACCGAATCTTTAGAGCCCAAATTTTTATCTATAGGAGAAAGAGATTTTTATATATATATTATGTCTTTTGTGAATTATCTTTTTACATGACTATAAATAATTTAAGAATTGTTTGCTGCTACTTGGACGAAGCACGGTCGAAGCATATTTCGAAGCGGTACCGGAAAGACTGACACTTTCATCTCTTCTATCCAATCTCTTCTATCCTAAATTATCGTGCGTAATGTGGCATCAAGTATAGACTGTTATTTATAATTTTTATTCATTGAAGAATGTAAACCCCAATTTCGCCGTGTGATTACGTGAGGATCTCAATTACATTATAATAGTTGATGATGAGACGTAATACGTTGTCTCTCGGTCTGCTTATTATTATTTTTCTTGAGAGAGGAAATAGTAATAGACAATTTGCGATCAGGATTTGCGTAGATTTCGTTCAATTAGAAAATTATAATTCAAGTATTATCGCGATATGATAGCTACTATATGCATATACATGCATATACGGTTGGGACGAGTTACGAGGCAGAGCCTCCGCTGTGCTGTATTTCCATCGCGATCGACCGACAACGGCCGTGTGCTCTCCGTGCTCGTTTGACGACGCTTTGGCTGGACAGCCGCGTAATTTCAATAGCAAGATGGTTACGAATAATACGAGCCCTCGAGAAACGGGCTAATTGAGTTTACGCCTCGTCGTGTTACTATCTTCTCGCCTGGCGAAACGGCGAGAGACACCCGCCGCGCCGCTCCGCTCCGCGACGACCAGAAGGCACCGGAAGGCTTACTGCATGCCGGATTCACGACAACCGCTAAATCCCACGAAACTTGCGAGCTTGTTGCAATTTCTGCTATCCTATCCTCGAACGTTATCCAGGAAGCAGCGGCTGTTAACCGGCTTCAGGAAGTCGGCCGGTTGTCGAACCGCGCTGGCTGTAATTTTGTAATTTTGTATCGCAACTTGGAAAAATCCTGTCGATACTTTGCATTAGCGAAGGCTGAGACTAGTAGTTGTCCTACAATACAACAGGTATAATACAGCAAGTTGACACATTTAATATTTTTTTCAATTAGAATAAAAATGATAGTACTGTACGAAGAGAAGATGATATTGTCTCGGAAGCTTTACGTTAGTGATTTAATCAGAATCATTTTTCGAATGCGTAATACACTTTACAACAATATACTTAATAACTTTAAATTTATATTTAAAAATATTTGTAAGATGCAGCTTTGCAATTATGCAGCTTTCGATACATTTCATTCATAAAAAGTAACGACTAGCCTCCTAATACTCTCTTCTACTGTCAGCCTCGAGCGTGATCGTAACAACGTAACGATAACTAATGGCAAATCAAAGAAACATGTTCAATCGCCAAACTTTAAAGAGCTTGCCGACATATTACGGCGTTTCTAAAGTAACACTTGCTTTCCAAACAAGAATAAACTAAATTAGAAAACTTGTTATGGGAAAATTTTTAAAGCTTGAAAAAGTTTAACAGACTTTGAGAGACTAATCTTTTCAATTTGAAGAACGATGTTTCGTGAAAATTTTGTTTTAACGTAACACTTAATCACCCAACTCTTAATCTTTCTATTTCAAACAGCACTCCTTATTCTGATTGACTTAAACTTAAACTGTTTCTGCAGTCACAGATAAGCACACTTAATCTTCAAAAATTAAACATTAATTACCATGTTTTTCCACAAAGTGTACAGAATGCAATTGTAAAAAATGCATATGTATATGTATATAGAAGAAATTATATAAAAATACATATAACGTATGGCTTTCGTTTAACAATTACGATTTTACTTACGTGAAGAGTTAAGAAACTTAAGAAACATTTCGATCTGTATCATATCACGCATATTTTACGATGACGCGAATTGTCGATGAATTTCCGCAATTCCGAATTGTTGAAATTGTTGAAAGTAGAATTTTTCAACATCTACTTTTCTTACATCTGTTTTAATCACAAAAAGATGTATTATTTCAGTTTCTGGGTGATAGTTTTTCCATTTCGTCTAAAGTTATACCTTATATATCATTAAATATGTAATATTGATGAATGGACAAAGAGAAAATTTCATTCATTGGAAGAAAAGTTTTTAAAAATATAGTGATTATTTTTTCTCAATAGATTCGAGGGATAGGTAAAAAAGAATTAATCCTTTCGCGGCAATTGGATGTTTAATTTCGCTCCACGTAGCCATCTTATACAATAAGTGGATTTCGGGAATTTTTCACTGGGCGCAGTGAAATAGAATTTTAAATTTCACTTTTCAATTTTTCGGATCAGATAAGATGGTAGTGATTCGATACTTTAAACGCTCGCATTGTGCTTCAACTTAACTGGGAAATCCAGCGATCTGTCTGTCCGATTTGTTCCTACCATTATCACTACGTCTCCACGATCCACAATTTCCTTCCTCCTCGTCATCATCGTCATCATCATCAGATCCGAGAGTCTGCGTGTGTGCGCACGGTGTAATGGTGTAATAACGCAGGACACGCGGACGAAGCACCAATTCAAGCAACACACCTACAACAGCCCCACCTTCTGTGACCACTGCGGTAGTCTTCTCTATGGTGTCATCCACCAGGGCATGAAGTGCCAAGGTATCATATGACGAACGAAAAAGAAAACGAAACCAGCGTAAAGTCAAATCAAACACGATCCGCACTACTCACAGCTCACAATCACAACACACGCACACACACACGCAGTCCATTCCAAGTCAGATTCAATACTACAGTTACTCAACGAGAATAACACGCACGCATCTACACGATGTGTACAGTACACTAGTAACACACGATTTTCTTTTTCCTTCTGTTTTCTTGGCCCAGCGTGGTGTTGCTTTGTCTTCGTATTATGCTCCTGTATAGTGTTTCTTGATCTATCTATCTATCTCTCTCCTCTTTGTAAATAATATACTCGCTGTAAATATTGTATAGCAGTTCTACGCCACATCTTCGCCTGCTGTGTCACAGGTGGATGCTAGTAAATCCGAGTAATCGCGTTAACAACGATAGCAGATGAACGCCGCAGCGGATGATTGCCCTCCCTGTTCGCTCGCGTTCCAACATATCTGCTAATGCGATTAGCGGTGCTTTTAATTATGTATACGGTACATAATACATCCTTCGACGTGGATTTTGCATTAACATTGTACACTCTGTTGGGTGGCTTTTGCGCGCATTAACTGCGTCTGTCAGCAGAAACGATTCACGTGTGTGGCTGCATATGTGTGTGCGCGCGCGCGCGTATCTAATGTATCACGTGTGGTTTATTACGTATTACGTATTAACTTGCATAACAATTATGCTGTCTGTGAAAGGGATGTTGTAGTGAATTGCTGTCTCTTGCGGCGCGCGCTCGCGCAAATGCAGCTAGGAATACATGTGTACGTACAAATGTATACAATCCGGCGAGAAGGCAGAAGAAGCGGCAAATGGCAAGATCGCGGAAGGGCACACCGAAGAAAGTTTCTAATGTGTCGTTTCACTTTCGTTCTCTTTTTGTCCTTTGGCAGGCAGTGCATCTTACACCAATCTCTTACGTATCCTCCTTTTATTGCTTTTCTCAAATATCGCGTACGTGTAAGACGACTCTTTGTGCCAAGTACATCCTAGCTTGGTATTCGGCTCACACTTATTCGAGATGTATGTATCCACATTTGCGCTCGGCTCGAAAAGTTAGAGTGCTTCAAAAGGATGCTTTTCGTCGATAATTGGATCGACTCGCCTTTGAGTATTTAAGCCGGTATATTAGATGTTCTGAACATAAAAGAAAAGGAGGGAAAAAGAGAGGGGAAAAAGAAAGCTCGCTTTGACACATAGTCCGCGAGCCGATCATTGATGTCGAGCTTACGAGTCATATTTTTCCTTCTGTGAAATTTCCCTCCTTTCCCCCACCGAAGTTGTAAATAACAACACTTGTAGTTATAATGTGAAAAAGAGAGATTATCCATCCGACAAGGGACTGTCGGTTTGACCCGATCAAGTTTGCATCTATAATACTTGTCGTTATGTGGTTTGTTCATGAGCTGTGTAAATGTGTGCGTGCCTGTGTCTGCACGCGTGTCGAACATGTGTGCATGCTCTACATATGCCTAAGAAGTTGACTAAAAGTAAAATTTTGTGAGTAATTTACACGATTATTTAAATATTATTTAAATCGACGTAACGTTTATGAAAAAAATTAGCAAAGCTACTCCAAAGAACACACACACACACACACACACACACACACACACACACACACACACAATATTTTTATGTAAATAATTACATAAACGTTACTGAAAATATAATATTGGAAATATAATAAAGATGTGAAAATGAAAAGATTGTAAGGTTTTCTATTTATATATCTATAAGGTGTACTTCTATTTGCTTTTCTTCCCTGTATTTTTCTTAGGCGCATGTAGATTGATGATCTTCTTACCATTCCTGTGTCTTTTTCACTGTCACAAATTTCCGCCGTTGCACCGTAACCGCACAAAAGTCACTTTTCCACTGTATTTTCTTGATGTGATTTTCGCTGTATCTTCTTGATGTGATTCTTCAACGTACTTCCACAAGTCGTTGACGTCATTCTTCGTTTATCTCTTTCCCCCTCCTCTCTCTCTCACACTCATTCTCTTTGTACGTGTGTGTCGTAAATTCAAACACTGTTTCTCGTGTATTTCACAATTTAATTATATTTCTTTCATAATATCCACTTATAATTAATCAATTAATTCTTGGATTGAGAGAACTATTTTACTATATGAATATTTTGAGAGAGATTTGAAAGTGATGAGATTTTTATCAAAGGATTCACAGAATGGAGAGGATTCATGTTATATTATCCAGTAAGTTTTCACTTTCATGTCGGAGGATAGCTGTTTATTCACACAATATTGCTAATGTCTCGATTAGATTTATGATCTGAAAAATAAGTCCACACATAATTTAAACGATGAAAAACATTGTGTGCGTGCATGCGTGTAGAGTTGCAGGATTGAAAGAACGTTTCAACGTACGCGAATGAATGAATGAATGAATGAACAAACAGACGAATGACTGAATGAATGAATGAATGAATGAATGAATGAAGAGTGGATATCTCATATTGCTAGCTTTTCCGTTACAGATTATCTCACGTGATTCACTTTTATGCTCCTCAAGCACGTTTATCACTTCTTCGTCGTGTTGAGCAAAGCGTTTCCATCGCGTTTCGCTAATCTTCTCGTGGCGATCAACGGCATGCGAGCCGCAATTTTGCACGCCATCGATAAAAGCAGTGTGTATGATAAAAGCGTCACGATTAATCTGGGGCCCTTAATAGACACGAGCTTAAAGAGGCATCTTTTGTGGCAGCGGTTGTCCGACCGAGTATGTTTAGCATATAACAGGACGATTCGGTCGTTCAATGGTTTCATTTAACACGTTGCATGAAAATGAAACGAAAGAGGTATAATAAATAAGAGGAAAGAGTGGATTGGCACAATTCCAGGATATACCAGGTATGTATGTGTGTATATGCACACATGCATACGAGCGCATCGTATACCGCATCTAATTTCTTCATTCTTCGCTTGCCAGAAGTTTCTCCTTTCGTTCTTATAGCTACATTCCATTCGTATTGTCATCAACGAGAGAAAGATGAGAACAATGGTTTTCCATGCAAGTTTTTCCAAGTGTACAGTGTGTACCGACATTTCACATTTTCATTAGGATTTTATAGATTGCTGAAACTGCTCTGCGCAAATGGATTCTTCATAATTCTGCCTATCCGGATCAAATGTTTGCTCCGCAATTTTAAATAATTTTCATCGCGTAATAAGAAATTGATATTTAACACAAGCAAGTATTTTTATGTTTTTACGCAAATGATGCATCTTAAAGGACAATGGATGGGTAGTGACGTCTGTCGTATTTTTATCAGACCCGCACACAATAAATTATCTATAAATAAATGTAAATATAAAAAATAAGTTTGTGTGTATAAACATGAAATGACAATATTTATGGGAGGATGATGATTTTATTAAGAGAAATAGAGTTTATTATTTTTGGCATTGTGACGTGGAATTTTATCTATTCAGTCAGATTTGAAAAGACATTATTCGTGCAACTTTAAACGGGAGAGATCGAATAAGGAGCGTAAAACTTGTTAATGAAATTAACGGATATACGCTGTTCCCGCTTGCAAACTAAGAGTTATAATTTTTAATCTCACTAGAAACGCACGCTACTTTACGTGTATTTCTACTTTATTTCGTAGCATTAAAAATCTCACATCTCACGATTTCAATGGTCTGCCATCTGAGCTCGGCGGTTTTTACGATTTTATCATCTAGCACGACAAAAATAATTCAAATTATACAAATTCTATGACGCTGATGATTGCATTTTCAAACCAGATTGTGATTAATGAAAATGGCAAGCGGAGAGAAAATCAAGCTCTAACGAAGCTACGCAGGTGCAGTTAGGCGATATTCGCATTCGTCGGATGCATTCGTAAGGCTATGACAAAGGTCTAGTCTTTTTATGGGAAACACTGGTAAAGGATTTGTTCGAAAGACGACCTGGTGTCCGGGGGCTACGTGGAAGAGGAGGAGGAAAGGAGAAGGCTGCAAAAGACTGGCGTGGAAATTAATTAAACGGTCGAGTCCACGGCCCGGAAGAAAAGGCTGGAAAACGGAAGTGAGAGGCCTGACGTTGTACAAAGATTCTTTGTACATCGCGATAAAGAGAGAACGCTGTGCTCTTCTCAAAGAAACTCCTCTATACAGATGCTATTGAATTAAATTTCATAGGTATTATGGTTTGAAGTATTCAAGATCTTGTAGAGGTATCTTGGATAGTAGATTTTTATTTGTGCTACTCTCACATGTCGCGCGCGCGAGAGAGACAGAGAGAGAGAGAGAGAGAGAGAGAAAGAGAGGGAGGTCATTTTTATGGAGCCTAAAAATTTCTCCTAATATATCGCCTGAGATCGATAAAATATAATAATTTCTATTTATTTCTTGTACGCAATGTACGCTGTAAAAGAGAGAAAAACGAAATGTTATTTAACTGTATAAATTAATTATTCGCTCATTATTCTTTGCAGATAATAAATATTTTTCGAAAATTGCGAGGAAAAACATCACGGACAAATCGATTTTGATGATGAAGATTAAAAAAGATTAAAAGGCGTATTGTATTAGAATTTTATGCTACATTGCGTTAACACGTAAGGATTTGTTTGGAATTTTCAATGAGTAGTACAGTCCTATTTTTATAGATGTCACTGTTGATAAATATTAGCTAGAGTTAACACTTTACGCATTTTCCCACCGACATTCTTTTGAGAGCTGCAAGTGAAAGCCTTTCCTGCACTCTGGATCCAAGAATAACGCCACTATTGACCGTACAGGCTCGATAATAACTGGCGATAGTCTGCCCACGTCGATGTCTCGTGAAACCGATTTTTATAGTCTTTTATGCGAGGGAAAATATTCATAGTAACGACAAATTTCCAATCGACCGTCGTGCACGCCTCGAGTTGTCGAGTTGCGCGCAATCTTTCAAAACTCCACAAGTACGTAACATCTTGTTTCGTACGACATTGTATGCGTTATATGAAATCCGTTGTTTGAAATATTCTTCCCATTGATCTATCTGCCCATTGATCGTAAAACTGCACCTTTTCTCGTACAGTTGGGAGGAATGCATCCACACCGTGATGCTTTCAGTTTGAGAGGTAAAATTTTAATTTTATTATATTGAGGACGTGGCACAAATACCACAAAATACTACAAGAATCGGATGGCACAACACTTTCCAAGGCTACATGTACATACAAGACAACAACTACTTTACTTATCGGGCATTCGTGCTGTAACAATTCTTTCTTCGGAATTACAGAATGATCAATAGCTTAATTCTGTGACCGCAACACAAAGCTGCAGGGACGTCTTTAATCTGCGCCATTGTTGCGCCTGTGTTGCGCCTGTGTTGCGCCAGGCTCCGTTTGGGCCGTTACGCGGCGCCAGAGCGAAACTTCTCTTTCAATTTGTCGAGTTGTAAGCTGTAAATTTATTGCCGTGAGTGCAACGAGAAATATTTTTTTTCTTGTGCCAGTTAGGAACTTGGCGCATACAGAATATCTAGATTTACATATGATGTCGTATATGTAATATGGATGCGCGTATCGATAATCACATCAGAACTCACATGAGAACGAATCAAACTCTGTGACGAGAGAGAGTCCAGTTGCACTTGTGCAGCACACGGTCTCATTCGACGATGTTCATCGTAATCGTAATATACGCCACCTTATATCCTTAATGTTCATCATCACGTGATCCACGTGCACGTATTCCTCCTCTTGTTGCTTTTGCTTCACCTCAGCTTTTGGGAGAAGATCGCAAGGAGAAAAGAAAAGAAGAAATAAAAACAGGTTTAGGGGATAAGAAAGAGGAAAGAGGGGGGGAGGGGGAGGCAATTGGTTAATGGGCTTAATGTTTTTTCCCCCTCCCCCGGAGAATCTCCCGTTTTTTTGGGGAGTAAGTAAGCGGGAGTATCGAGCGAGGGAGCGGCGCGGGCGCTCTGCTACCGTCCGCCTCGATTTCTCCGCCACCGGAGGATCAGATCGCGCAAATGAAGGACCGGGCTGCCTCGGGCCCTTATTTCTTGTTCTCAGGCGAGCCAAAAGCACAAATGGGAGGTTTTCACGTACCTGACGCCGACCTTCTGCGACCACTGCGGCTCGATGCTTCATGGTATCGCCCATCAGGGACTCAAGTGTTCAGGTAGTTAAAAAGCTAAGAAATCAAGCCACGCGTCAGCGACACGTCAAACCCATCAAACGGTCAGATATCTCGCACGTCAATCCCACTCCGCCGCTGCCATTACCATTAATTCCTGTCATAGTTTCATAGGAATTCGACCATCTGGGTTGCCCAAATATCTGTATCCCGGCAAGATGATCGATTTTAGCCCCGAAATACTAAGTAGATAACTAGGTAGATACCCGCGATTTCCTGTCCGTGTTGATGCGATACGACATCGCATCGCGTAAGAGATGTTGCGCGATAAGACGTACAATTAATAATTGTTTATTTATGAGGAACGGAGTAACGAAGACGCGGGGAGGGGGAAAAGAGATCTTTTCGTTCGCGATAGTATTATGCGGTGGAAGAACGGTCGCGTTTCGTTTCGGTTTAACGGATGGTAGATAGTGTTATTATGGAAGGCAAAGCGAGAAATGCTGATAAAAGAGAATATCGAAAATCCATCGACGGTGCGAACGGGTAATTCGTTATATCGCTATTAATAGCCGGCATATCGATATCGCGCTTCATCTCGTTTCGCGCACTTATTCGGAGACCCAGTTACAAGCTTTTTCAGATCACGAGGCCGCGCGCTTGCGAGCAGTATAGAAAAAAAAAATACTCGGCAATTAAGACCTCCCTTGTTGCTTTTATCTCGTGGTGCGTTAAACCGCTTTAAAGTAATCGCGCGGCTAATTTAGCGCGGTAGAAGACGAAAAGAAGGAGATAGATACTCCTAGTTCCAGCACTAATAGATTGCCCCTTTAACGTTAGCGTTAACTTTCGTTCAAAGGTTTAAAACTTTCTCAAATTGCGCGCTTGTATTATTATAACAAAAATGCATAGAAACTTTTCTATTTGTAAATGTATGTAAATAAAATAGTAATAATATAATTGAAATATATTTTTAAAAATGAAAGTGGATTTTTATCTCTATTTTTCATATCTCACTTGGGCCGGCGGCGTATGAATCACTTTTTGTTTTCACGTTTTTTTATTCCGTCATACGGTAAATGGTTCGAGATTAAGCAAGTTTAGTGATTTTTAGAAGACATTTTACTTGTGTCTTTTTCGCTAAAACATGATTTCTTGAAATCGTGTGGCGTTTTTTCAAATGGAATAATTCTTTCTACGTTCTTTCTGTATTCATCGCTGCAGCACGTTTTTCGCAAAATCTTAAAATTGATCACATTGATAGTTGAAGAGGTAACCTATCGTTTTAATTAAAAATATGATTTTAATCAATTGATTAAGAAAATGCGTCGAGCGAAATGTTCGCGCCGGGATGTCGGACAGAAATAAATGTTGGGTTGAACTAGATTTTATTATCGGGAGATAGTATCGACTTTAAAAGTAACAAGAGCTCCTTGAATTTTCTTCGCTCATCGCTCGTGCGACCATCTCCTCCCCCCTCCCCAGAGAAAGAAATATCGGATCGGAAATGCACGGATCTCAAGTGACACGAAAATTCGTATCTCTAGCACTCGCGCATCTGTCGCGGGCAGGACTGTTTAGGACTCTTTAGGACTGTTTAGAACTGTTGCTCAACGCGAAATCTCGCCCCATCAGACGCTTCGATGCCTCGCGTGCATAGTTTTATCCTTACAAACCCGAACGACTTCCAGTCATTCACATCTGGGAGAATTTAACGCGAAATTAATGGATGCAATGGATTTTACATCAATTTTAAAAATTTACAAAAAGTTTCAATACGTAATAAATTTTTTTAGCATACTCCCAACAAAATGTGTTTTTTTCTCTCTCTCTTTTTTATTTTAAATGTTTTTTACTATTCGCAGCAATAATAATAAAATCGAATAATCCTGTTGCACTAACCTGCGCTTTGTTCGTTTTTCTAAATTTTGTATATACATGGCAGAGGTTCTTTTGCCTTCTTTAAAAAATATTCCAAAGAGTTGTAAAAGTATTTTTAATTTATTATATATAAAAGAGAAGAGTATAACTTTTCTTTATAAAACGGAGAGAGAGATTCCTCCCAGAATGATCATCGGATTAGGCGACACAGTGCCACTCGCGCCGCTCTCCATTTTCACGAGTTTCTCTCTAGTCTCTCGTTTTCGCGGTTGTGACGATTGTGACGCGGTTTTTACCAGGCCATTACGCGATTGTCGAAAGTCGAGTAAATTTTACGGAACGTGCATTATTTAGTTAGCACCTCAAAGCAATAACCTACAGGCAGTATCAGCCAACTTTTCATCTAGAAAACGATCATGCTTTTCACGTCGCTTTTGTCATGTTTCGGGTCGCCAAACAAGCCGTTCTAAAATTGAGATGCAGCGATCTTTTTTATTTGGGGATGTATGTACATATATATATATACATACATGTGTCACGGTGCAACATATATATTATACGTGCAAATAACTGTGCAAAGCCGTGATCACGGACAGTGATAAAATTAATTGTAGGAATTTCCTGTACAAGTATGCATTTAACAAATAGTAGAGCTTGATTTATCGGAGCAATCAATTTGATTATAGAAATTTAATTATGGAATACGAGCGCGCGGAAACCCAACAAATATGGTCATTCGTTTTTATCGCTAACTTTGTTAACGGAAACCATTCAAGAGTCAACCAAGAAACGAGAAGCATTTATAGTGTGATGGAATAGTGTGATGGAAAATATATTACCTTATTGACATGTATATTTTTTTTATAAAAAAATAAAAATTATCTTTCATGGAAAAGAAATTATGCTAATCAAATTCAAATTTAGCAAGAGCGATACATGATGACAATCATTTTTTTCCACTCATTGTCAGGCGAATCGTTTATCCATTACAATTTACAATGTAAAAACAATGTTCCGCGCAAATAGAAACATAGAAATTGAAGAAATTGATTAAAATACTTGATCTTTCTCACAATAAGATTAAATTCGGGATTTGGTTGAAACTATCAAAGCTCCGTGACTTCAATCTACGAATTTTGTAATTTTTACTAAAGTTATATAAAATGAAATATTGTATATAAAGTTAAGTTACATTTTATTTTGATAAGTAAGTAATTGATACATTTTGGAAATATAAGAGTGAACGTAACAATACTTTTCGATCAAAGTTTTCAGTGTTGGAATTTCGACGAATCTTGGTTGATTATTAAATATATAAACAAAGATTCTTTTCTACGAGATTGAGAATCGAGATAGATGATTTTATACATAGAATCGTATGATTCGCTGTCGGTCGGAATAATTAATTTAAATTTGAAAGACGAAAATAAGAAAGATAGAAGACACGGTACGCACGCACGCGGGATTATATTATACGAGTACATCGCCGCTTCAACGTCTTTAAACGTAGAGGAGATGTCACTTGAAAAAAGCCAGGATCCTTCACTCGAGTGTAATAGACTTTTTGTGCTTCGACGTTCGGGTTTTACTCTTTTAGACCGCGTAATCATCCCTCTCGATGCACTCTCTCGAAAGAAGCATTCTTCTTCCCCGCCGCGTCGCGTCGCGTCGTCGAGAAGAAGACTCGTCAGCTCGCTTGTTCGTCCGTACCTCGCTGTCGCCTGTCGCCTCTCGCCTCGCGAGAGCTCGGTGGAGAAGCTTCCGGACGACGAGATGCACGATTACACGCCGACTGACACAGAAAACGTGTAGCCGAGAGCGACACTGACGTATTTCGCGCCGTGAATTTTACACGCGGCAAGAGTGGCACGGAAATGTTTCGTATACCGGGCGATACACGAGAGATACATACCCGTACTCGCGTACTCGTTCTACGTTTTCTTTCGGAAAGATAAGGAGACCTCCTCCCTTATATATATATATAAACGCGTGAAACGCTACCATCTTTCACGCCGCGATCAATCGCTCAAGAAAAGTCAATAGGCCGCGTATCACCTTGCGATTTCAACGGTAATGTGGAAATATATGTTGTATATTAACGTGATCGCGTTCTCGCTACATGTGTAGGTGTGCTACCTTTGACCTTGGTGCACTTTTAATTGTGTTATCAGACGAGTGTATGTACTACCCACGATATCGTATCGTTGCTACCGCGCTACTCGGTCTCTCCTCCGTCTCTCCCCGTTCTCTCCGTCGCGTCGCATCGTATGGACGGAGGCGAGACCGCCTTGTGCCTATCCCCGATGACAAAGCGCGCGAGAGAGAGAGCAGAAATGTATTTTAATATATCACTCTCCATTCTTCGCCTATTCACTCGTCGCTTATTCACACGGCGCATTCCAACCCTGCGTCGCGTCGCGTCGCGTCGCGTGTATCTCTCTCGCCGGGTGTTCAACATCCACCGATGTACAACCGATGTGCCGTCATACGCATCTCTACCAGTGTATTACATATGTATATAGATTGTATATATTACATCATTTAACACACAGCACTCTCTTGGACGAGTAATTATATTGTTACAACTGTTGAAATGAAGTAATTACATAATTACATTATTAAAGTAGTATAAATTGCAATTTCAGCGATTGTACGTACATACGATATGTGTATATACGACGCGTGCATACAGCGAAATTTTTTATGAATGATATTCAATTTTAAATGGAACAATATATATGTATGTACATGTAATAATTTAATTTGTTACGGATTCGTCCTGAATCTTCTCTCCCTTTAATTTTGATTTCTTTCGAAACGACCAAGTTTCTTCGACGGTCTTGAAATGGATTTCTTTACAGTACAATTTCCAAAGAAGCCATTATTCGATTCAAGTTTTCAGTTTTTAGCACTAGTGCTAAATATTTATCTCGATAGCAACGCTTACTTATTCCAAAATTTACGTTAAATTTATTACTTTAATTTTTAATGTTTCATTTGTTTTCTTTAGCGTCTTTTTGTCTTGTTATATTCCTATTAGTTTCCTTGTAGTTTTTTGAAACTACGTATTCCGCGAAATAATGGAATTGAAAGACAATGTAAAAGAAGATGTAGAGGAAAATGACGATATGATCATGCAGCCTTTACATATAAATGTAAGAATTTCACTGTATGTACGTATTTTTGTGTTTTACGCACTGATGCACGATATATACGAATTTACATACATATACGTACATGTGCGAGCGCGCGTGTGTGTGTTTGTCGTGCATGCATATAAATTTTATATATATATATTATATATATATATATATAAATGTGTGTGTAAACAATATATATACATGTATATATATCCACGTGTTCACGTAGACTTACAGCGTCCATTTATCTGCGTGTCAGAATTCAAGTAATCGTACACCCTTCCTCCCCAGTAGACATGCGAACCTCTGATTTTGCATACTATGTGCTGACCACTTGCGTAATGATTATCATTCGTGTTACCCGCAATTAGCTTTTTGTTGACATGTATTTGTACACAGCCCCACACACAGCCGTAACTATTTACCATATTTACCATATTTGTAGCAGATCTTTCACTACATTACATTAGTAGAGATTTCCATGCGTCCAACAAATTTTGTCGAATATTTTTTATACGTACGCGTGGGAATAAAAGGCCACGAAGAAACAAACGAGATCAATCACATATATCGCTATGAAGCAACTTTTTTTTCCTCACAATGTGCATACAGTCTCATGATTGATATGATTTTGCTTTTATTGTCGAGCAATTACGATTTATAATAAATATAATCAGATATGAATGGAATGGAATCAGAGAGCGACGCGCGCATCTTGATAAAAGCTCGTTTCGATTATTTGAGTAAGTATCTCAATTTTTTCTCGCGAGCTTCCAACTTCCTTCAAATCAGATCAAGTAGTTACTCTCACTGTATCACTGTGCTCTTCCTCTGATCTGTTTTTAAATTCGATTCTCTGCTGGATTCTATTCTATTCATCCGCGTTTCGCCGCGGTTTCCACTGACAATGAATGCTTATATAGATGTTATTTTCATCCACATCCACGAGAAAGAGCTCTTTTCTAATCTTTTCCGTGTTTGAAAAAGTGAATTGTCCTGACGTTCAGCTTCCAAGTATAGCAAATTATTTGGAAAGCGGCTTTAGAAGAGCGTAATGTTATAAATACGCGCAAACGCACTCTAGCGCAAACTGCAGTACAGTGTGTTACTGACAATGAAATCTACATCTGCGATTTTTGCTCGTTGAATGTTTTTTCGCGACGACATGCACGCAGAAGCGCAAAGATTATTTTCTCTATATAGAAGATAGAAATTATAATGGTTTTCCTTTCATTTTTCCTTTTGTCTAGCTGTCAGTTTACACACTCGCAATCAGTACATACATAATTGAAGAATTCGGCTTTGAAGGTTGCAACGATATATCATTGAATCATCGAATCCCTTTAAAATGTGTGGTATGCCGCTTTCGAAATAAATATGTAATAACTCATTTACTTCCCACGCGTACGTATGCGCGCTCGCAGCTACGCTCAAAAAGCTCTTAAAATTAAGCTCTTAAAATATATCGGAAGGGCCCATGTAGCCGTGCGATTTAAGAATATTTAAAAGGGGTGGACGAAAGCCTCGTGTAATTGGAGCGTCAGCTGCGATTTCGTTGATCGGTTGAGACAACTAAGTGATACAACAAATCAATTTTTTCGCGGCAACATTGAGAGAAACAAAGATTATTGATCGATGATGATATAATTGATGATAATCTGATGACGTGTAGCATGCGACATGAACGTGCACAAGAGATGCGAGGAAAGTGTGCCGAATCTATGCGGATGCGATCACACCGAAAGACGTGGTCGTATACACCTGCACATTACAACTTCCGGTAGCAAGCTCTCCATAGAAGGTAAGTTTAAAATTTCGTATATACCAATTTGCCTACATATCTTATCACTCCCGATTTTTCCATCTCTCTCTGCCTGCCTCTTTTGCGCTTTTCAAAAAATTGTTTTATTATCACAGGTTACGTGATAACATTATTTATATTATTTTTATATTATAACTTTCATGTCATTTATTGCAAATAAACCGTTTCTCCCTTTTAGATGCCTTAAATTTTTAGATTAAGGCGGATATTACTTAGATTCTTAAATCGTAAAACAGTTATATCATATCTGTTATTATATAACATTACGAATAACAGAATTCGTGACTGAAGAATAATTTTGTAATTATATACATATAATTATATAATGGCAGCATTTTATGATAATGTAAACTATGTTTCAATATTTTGAGTAATAAAAAATTATTATATTTTCTCCAAACATAAAAAGGATTGGAAAAGCATTTAATACAAAATATAATTTAATACTTTCTTCTAATATTTTTCTATGATTCAAGAAAGAGGAAAATTTTAAATGCCATGTTGAAAGTTATACAATTTTGTTATTCGTAATATTATATTATAAC
>VBVQ01000626.1:0-51890 GCA_011636635.1 Tetramorium simillimum
CCCCCCCCCCCACGACGACCGTAACTGAAATATAAAATCGGTTCGGGTTTTTACGGCCGTGCCCGACGGGAGAGATTTCGATTCCCGTGGACCATTTACTTAGGGAGCCGCGAGGAGATTTACGAGCGACGCACGGACGATGGGCAGGGAAAAAGGAAGGAGAAAATTAGGAGGAGGATGGCATGCGATGATAATGGACAATGTCCTGTCGTGTACGGTGTGTCCCTGCGTGGAAGTGATCGACCGGCCGCGCTCGAGGACCTGACATCACTTCATACGTGATGATGAGGAAACGCCCGATTACAACGCTGCTCCGGCAGCCGCGCCGGGCGTTACATTAATATTTCTGCGTGTACCAACGCGGATGATTATGTTGATGCACGCACGCGCGCGGAGATAGACGGGATATATCGTGTTCCCGTGCGCATATTTGCCGAAGGGACGGGAATTGAAAGGGTCATATAAAGGGATCGACCGTCCCGCTGCCTCGTGTCTGACACGTTGTAACATGTATCAATTGATCCGCTTGCAATCTGTCACCGACACCTGTATAATCGTTTCGATATCGTTTACCTCGGTAGATGGCACAGCCGCAGACTGCATATATAATTTATTTCTTTGGACTTGTTTATCGTTCACAATTAAAGAAACAAATTTTCTAAATCGCGGCGCATTTAGAAGCGTCCACAATAACGGCGCATAAAAATTAATGTAATTTTTGTTTCATGTTATATAATTTATCATTTATGGTACGAGAACAATAGGAATTCTTCCGTAAAAATATGAAAGTTCGTAGCGCTTTTGCGAAGTTTCCAATTTTTTCACGCTGGTTTAAACTTTTTATATATTTAATATTTTCTATGTTGTCGCAGTTGGCGCAGAATCTTTAAGCGTGATACATATTTACTCCGATATTCCGCGTATATGCGTTAAAAATATGGAGCAGTCGCGACACAGTTTACTCCATTATCCGTTAAATGTGAACGCGTTTGTCGTGTGTAATTGTTAGTTATACAATGCAAGAGTATTTAATAACAATTACATTTTGCATCTGATACCTTTGCTTGGAGAACAATGCAAATTGATGCTTTCTCCTTCAATTTAGTTGCTACTGATAACGGATATTTGATAGTCGGTGTAATTGAAGGATTTCCCAGAAATATGGAAAATGCAAAATGGATTTTATATGATGCTCTAAAAGAAACCTGACGCCGGTCGAAGACGCAATATTATAATATCTATTGTATAATACATAAACTAATACTTTTTTTTCTTAATGCATAATTGAATAACATTGAAACATTATGAAGAAGGGTTTTTGTCAATAATATTACGCGTAGATTTAAGATAATTTATCGCGTTTCCTCTATTACTTTTATTTTCATTCAAGAGTATATAATGTAACGATTACATTTTCTCGAGGATACTTCTCGAGGGCCTTCAATTATGTAATATTAATGGCCGTACTATTCCTTTACATGCGACACGGGATCGATTTTTACGCGGCTATCGATCCGCAATCAAGGAAAAGCGAAATTATCAGTCGGTCATTGTCCGAATTATGAATTGGAATTCCGCTCGGCGCAAGATAAACGAGCATATAAAGTCATCAGGTAGTAGCCGCTCGTTATATAAGGATGATCTTGACTCCTCTGAATTACCGAGAATAATGTGCATAATGTGCGCGTGAGCTTTAATGCACCGCGCTGCATTAGTTACGGGAAATTGCGAGATTACATCACGTACATATTCTGGCTTATAACTCTCGACCACATCGATTCAATTATCATTATCGTGCCACGGTGTTGACGATACGCGATGCACAACATATGTAATTGTAATAGGAGAAAGATGAAAATTACATATCGCTCGAATGACGACGACGGCATTTAGAAATAATTAATCAGGAAATGCAAGCATTTTTTTTTGCAGCTCGAATGAGAATGGAATCATAATTTTTAAGTGTTCGTCAACAAGGAAAAATGTGCTGGCTGTCGAAAAAGAATTTCGATCATTCCATTTGCATAACTTCGGGGAATGATCTCTCTCTCTCTCTCTCTCTCTCCTCTGTCCGATGCGAGAAACAGCTCTTATTTCCCGCGGCTACGACGTGGATTACTTCTCCGTTCTACTTTCTGCCGAAACGACATTGCCGATATTGGAATTTAAGGTACTGAATTAATTCCGTGGAGAGTCGAGTCAAATTCCCCGATTTCCTCGCGCGACCCCGCGAAACGGGCGTTTTTCGTGCGTTCCCCCCGAATTCACTCGCTTGCAGTGTGGGCTTTCGCCTGCGCAAACTGGCAAGTAGTAACGGTAATTCATAAGTGGGCCGGCTCTCGTCCTCGTGAGCAGGGCCACCACTCCATTCTGCGTTCTCGTCGCGGTCACTTGATCGTAATAATCGTAATGCCCGATGGCTGCACCGCGTCGCCATTCACACGCGTATCGTCGCCACCAGGAAGTCACGCGCCGCGCGCACATACACGCAGAAACGGGAACTTTTTCCGCGCGCGCGCGCGCGCGCGTCCCGATCATCCTTACTTCCGGCGGAACGTCTGCCGAAGTCTTTCATCTTCGCATTTATCACAGAGCCGGGCTATCTTGCCCGCGATAAATGGAAACCTCGTTATCCTTTACGGTGGAACGCTCGCGCAGAATGCTGATAACTTGACGGGAACTTTGCACCCGCGGGGAATAAGTCCTCGCCGGTTACCTCCGCAAATTTGACTCACGACTTCTGGGAAATTAGCGTAATTTCTTCAGGAGTAATCTCCGGGGTTTTTGTTTCTCAAACAGGAACTCATTATGTATAATTTCACATTTAGACATTTTATTGCTCAACGAACAAATGCAATGGTAAACAAAAAGGACCAACGGCAAAGCCGTTTTAATACATAAATTGTAATGTACCGAAATTACGGGACGACGTTTCAATTACAGTTTATTTAATTTATATTAATGCAACTGACCTGATTAAAATGCAACGGTAAATTTCACGCGATAAAAACTGCAGACAAGCATTAATGATAAAGGCAACTTGGCGCACGTAGCGAAAATGCTTCTCGCTGAAAAAGCAAGGTTGCAAGTGCGCTTGAAGTTTTACTTCACGCTTGCCATAGCGAAGACCGGAGAAGATCGAAGTGAAGAACACGTTCGGCCACTTCCCCATTGATGGATAATGTTCGGAGAGATGGTGATCACGTTCGATTTCTCCCGTTTTCACCAGGCCGTTTTTCGCCGTCAGGTCTTCCAGTTAATCCGACAGAAAACCCGAAACACGTTTACGCATCCGACAATCGATTCGGGCATTTCAGTATCCGAATGTCAGAAATCCCGCATTAGTGATAGCATGAAACGTCCAGAGAGATTTCGCGCTGCATGTAATCAAAATTGGCGGAAGCGAATCGACAACGTCGATTCGCCCATTTTCATTACATCGATAACAATATAGAATAGGACATAATGAAATAACGATGCATGAATGTAATTTAGTTTCGCACAGTTTTAAAGCTTAAACTGTTGCTGCTGTTTTCAAACACTCGTAGTTTTTATTCTTATTTTTAAAGCTCTGTGTTAAAGCTCAATGATTTCGATAATCTTTTTCCCTTCGTATATATTTGCTTCACGAAACATTTTTCAAGCTTTAGACACTGCAATTTACTTCCTTCGAAAGTTCGATAGTTGAGGCTTTAGATAACTCCCGATAGTACAGCCCGATTCATTTTGCGCCAGTGCCAAATAAAAACACATTTCTCCAGGAAATGTCCACTTTCGTTTTTTTTTCCTCCCCCCCCCCACGAACCGTACAATTCAATTCGGATATACAGAGGAAATCCGCGATTAACGGGAATAAATCGCTCTTTCGACTGCCCTATGTTCCCTCTCGCGATTTTTCGTCAGTCGCGTTTTAACGATTTTGTCGAGCGTGAAAAACTCCTCGTGGTGAAATTTTTTATTCCTTCCTTTTCCTCTCCGTTCCATCTTCGTTCCCTTTCGTATCTCAATCTTTCATCTAATCGGTCCCGATTTCTGTCTCCGTCTCGTGCTTTGTCACTTTTCGCGTGCTTCCGTCAGGATTGACAGACGGACCGCCGGAAGCGAAGTCGTTTCTTTCTTTCACGCGACTTCCTGCCCGATTGAATATTCCCAGCCACCGCGATCGTTTACCTTTGAAAATTGTAACTGTGACGCGGAAGTAGAGCAGACGTCAATTTTCACAGCGGTTATTTCATTGGCTGTGTATCACACCCGCTACGACGGCAATTGTTGAGGATTTGAGGCGTTTCCCAGTAGATTGTTTAATTGTTTAGCACTAAATCACATTTGTTTAATGAAAAGACGCAATAAATATTTTGTACTTTAAAATTTTAAAATTGTACTTTAAAAAACGAGAAATATATAATTAAAATATAGCATAATTAATAATTAATCTCCAATTAACGATGCCGGAATATGGAGGTTGTCCTTTCATCGTATAATAATTATCGTAAAATAATTAGAAATTAATAATTTATTGTAAAATATGTATTATAATAAGGGACTTAATCTTTTACTCTTTTTCATATCAGTGAGAATTTTTTGGCAGTTAATGAGCTATTAATTTATTTTGTGTAATTATTACAACTCAAGACACGGAGTATACTGTGTAGAATTATCTTCAGACATCTATCTTAGATTTGACCGAAAACGCTACGTAAATAATCCTTTCAATTGAGAAGCTAGATGTATTCACAGCTTAATTGAGGTGTCGTCAATGCGTGCTCTTCGCTGAAGGACTCAGACCCCTGTGAATATTCATTAGATCATCCAGGACGCATCCTTCGGCATCGTGGTTACTCAGACCAAAGCCCTTATTGTTTCACGAAGATTCGCGTCGATGACTCGCAACGCGCGCGAACGGGCTTGTGATATCGAACTCTTGAAACTTAGTGGTTCGGAGATTCGGGTGGGCGCAACGCGGGCAAATGTTTCCGAGAGTTGAATTTCCCGGGACCTTGTTGATCCTCCCCGTTCCAGTTCTCGCGAATTCCAAAAGCTCCGCGATGCCACCTAGTCTAAAGGTTTATTATACTCGTCTAAAAATGGAGATCGTTTCTTTGCTCGTTTTCCATCGAAGCAAAAGTTCCCGGAAACATTAAAGTTTCGTTGGGAATTTTTCGAGGAACTCTCGAAACAGGAAGCTCGCGCGATCGAACGAAGAAGCGAGCCGGCTTCTCGAAAAACTCGCGCGTTTGACACTTCGATTTCCTTTCGCGCGAGATATGGCGAGATACGGCGCGTCTCTCCCGAGCGAGATACTTTGTGAGATATCTTTTTTCCTGCTGAACTTCGCTGAAGCTTTGAATGGAAACGTAATCGTGGCTCGCGGTCGAGTGAGCCACCGACGGAGAGGGGCAACCTCCATATTCCGGCATCATTAGTCGGAGATTAAAGCAAAAAGTTCGAGGACGGGGAGAAAAACAGGAAGATGAGTCTATGAGTTTACCATAGCGACAGTGGTGTATTAAAGCCCGCCAGGTTTCTCTGCCAAACGATAATCCGGATTGCCGGCATCGATTGCACGAGTGTTCCCCAACGTTTCCGCCTCCCGTTGACCTTGAACGCCCACGCAAATTTGCTGAATGCAGTTCTCTCTCTCTTTCTCTCTCTCACTCCAAGATAAATGGCCGGCACGGCTATAGGAAACAAATCGCGAAAAGTGAGAGAACCATTCGTTGGCGCCGCGGAATTAATTCGGATAGATATGACAAATGCCCGGTCAACCACGAAATACGCACTGAAACTACATTTGTTTCTGATTGAAAAAAAAATAACGTAAAACATTATATATTTTTTAAGACAAAAAAATGTCAATTTAATTAAATTTGAATAAAGTCACGAATGTTTCGCCGCTTTCCACAATCCCTTTTAATCGATTGTTAAATGATCATGTCATTTTCCGTGTTGAGTTTCTTTAATTCTGAAATATCTACAACCTAGTCATTGGCGAACAATAAAACGGCAGTTACACCCAATGGACGGAAGTAAAGCTGGAAGAACGTAGTGTATGTGTACAATTAGAGTAATGGGGTTTAGTTCGTTTCTAATAGCATTTTATTGGCG
Source organism: Tetramorium simillimum (assembly GCA_011636635.1). Taxonomy (NCBI): domain Eukaryota; kingdom Metazoa; phylum Arthropoda; class Insecta; order Hymenoptera; family Formicidae; genus Tetramorium; species Tetramorium simillimum. The sequence continues at coordinate 6,106 of VBVQ01000626.1, forward strand.
CGTTTTGTACAATTATACAATTTACTTTGTAATTCGCCCTTTTAGAAATATAAAACAAGACGTATCTAGTATCTACGTATCTACTCGACCGGTATACAATTTGTTCATGTATGTATGTGTGAGACAACTATTATTTAACGAATGAAACATTTGGTTAATGCGTTTGCAATTGCTGGAATCAAATTGTTGCTAATTCGAAATAATTAAACATAGTATCTCTATCTATTGAACATTATATGTATGTAATTGAATTAAGTTATACTGTTTTGCATTTATTATTCAAAAGACATTCTAATATTGTGTCGATTGTGCCAGATTATGTGACACAATTTTAGGAACAATATAGTCGTGTCTCTATTAAAATTTTCAAGTTTCTATCATATATACATATATAAATGCAAATTTAAATATTCTTCTGATCTCCACTGCAACAGATTGAAGTAAATGTGACTTATTTGGTCGGTCTTTGCGTGAATTTGTGTACATTATTTCCCTCAGAACATTTCCACGTAATAATATTCAGCATAAAAGTTCCAGCCCGACTGAATAAGGAACATTTCTATTTACTTGTGGTATTTATTATACATGTCAGTCAATTTTCACTGATTATTACTTAAATTGAACTTTACAATCTTTAGCGTGGATTGAATGGTTGATTTGCCCCTGACCCCCTGACCCTTCCATCTTGAGCCAAGCGCGAACCTTGAGACCGCATAAGCTACAAATCATACTTTTTATTTATTTGAATCGGAAACTACATTTGTGTGGACTCGACCTGGTCTTAACCGCGCGTTTTATCGCGGCAAAAAGGCGCAATAGCATCCCCGCCGGCAAAATTACGGGTTCTCTCGAGGTCGCACTGAATTTCATTTGCAGCGGTTGTTTCTTAACTTTATTGCTTCTCAACTGCAGTCGCTTCGGTGGTTCTGCTTGAATTTAGGGTAGCGGAAATCCGAGGGAGAAATGTTCTCTAAATCTGATCAAATTATGCCGACGAGCACTATCTATGGACGACATAGATTTCTTTCGGTATTGATTAACCGAACTTGGCTAGCCTTTCTTCAGTTTACCTTGAAACACTAGTGACATGTTTCATTGTAAAGCGTAAAGCTTTAATCGCTGCTTCTATTCTATTATAATATATTCAAAATGATATATAATATATTTAAAATGAAAATGAAAATAAATTTAAAATGAAAAACGCGTGATAGAAGAAAATTTTGTGGTACAATACTTTGCGGATTAACCCTCGGTTGGCCTTTTTACGATGTTGATGTATGGGTCCACCGGACCCAGACAACGGAGGGTTAAAACGAATATTCTGTAAACGCAGTTCACATAACAAAGTCGGAACTATGCGGACAATTTTAATAACGTGAAGTTTACTTGAGAATATATACATTATAGGAAAAAAAGAATAAAGTAGAAATGCTATAAAATTTATAAACAAGGAATAATAATACAATTGAGCAAATTGCAATATGATTCTTTTATATTTTTTAAATTACACATTTTTATATATTATATTAACATGAATCAAATATCTTCAAAAACATAGGAAAGATTTCGAAAAAAAGAAACATCTGTAATGTCGTGTTATCAAATCGCAATATGTCAGTATTTAAAAAATATCCTAACTGGAGCAACATCAGTGAGCCAGTTGCTGAAACATTTTCTTCAATACGTTTATTCAACCTTGGCCGATACTTCCATCCAGACGCGTCCTTGAAATACTGCCGGCAGCACGTGCAATATGAATTCTCGTTGAGAATTCGCATCGTAACAAAAACTCGTCGATGATAAAGCTCACTTGTAAAGTTTCAATCGTATATAACTCGAGAGAAAATCGCGATTACAGAGCTTTATCGCACAGCTGTAAACGTTATCAGACTTCGTAAGAAAGATCATGCTCAGAATTATCGCGTAAGTGATGTAAAAGTGAAACAGCTGTTGATATGAAAGCGATAGAGTATTGCTGGAGTTTAATAGCCGGTTATTAATGAGCGGAATGTTTTAAGTTATTTGCATTCTATAATTAATTTAAAATAATCGCATACACGGATTATATTAAATAAAACGTGCGTGTAGGAAAATTAGAAATTGTTAGAATCTATCCAATTTCGTTCTAGAAATTGTGGAAAAACATTTTAGAAAAACAATCTTTACGTATAACATAATTATTATAAGAAAGTAATATCTCTATTCTGCTATCATAAATCTCGTGGATGTTTTGTAATATCAGCATTAGTTACTTATTCTATCGTAAATCATCGAATTGAAGATGATTTTAGTGAAGGCTGCTTTCTCTCCATGTTATCTTAATGCATTTTCATAAAAATTTTCTTTTTGCAAAATTGGAATCGCGCGATTTATCATTATTTATAACATGCCACAACCATACTGCAACGACGTGAATTATTGACAGATTATTTTTATACAACAATAATGCACTTCGTGATAAATGATGCTGAACTTTGGTTTCACAAAACCCTGTTAAAATCGACATCAATCTATATTTACATTTTGTCAAAGCAAACAAAGTTTCGCAATTGATACCTTGCATCACCTCCAAAATATAAAAGCGAGAGAACAGCTTATTTATATTTGATATCCCTTTCCACGCGTCCCTTTTTATTAATTTCGGAGCTGCTCGATTATTCTATACGTCGGTTGCGGAAAAGTGGCGGTATGTTGTCCCGAGATGTAAAGTGAGTAGCATTTCACCTTCTTCGAGAGCGAGACCTAGCGCGCTAGACACTGTTTAGCCGACAGTCTCGAGCGACTTATTGATTACCACCCGGCCGTATACGCACGCACACGCGCGTATGCATGTAACGCATGTGTGCACGCTTAAGCTCTCTCGCCTTCACGTGCTCGTTGCTCACGCGCGTACATACACACGATACACACGACATGGCGATACGATCGTTTTCGACGCATCTGGCGGTCGATAATCGACTGCGCGTGATAATTATTACGAAGGCTCCCGTAAAAGCACAACTTTAATTAGCACTTTTGTGTTCCATTGATCCGAATTTTGTGCAAATCACGCTATCTTGAACAATTACGTAAATTGCCGTATTCTCTTTTTTTAACTCATTAAGGCCCATGACCAGCACAGCCGGGATAGCGACAAATTATTAGATTTATAGCATAAGGTAAAAATAAGGTTCACATGGTTTTTCTTTTGTTTCTTTTGTTTAAACAATTTTTTATTTCTTGTTTTTTTGCAAAATCTAACAATGTCATTCGAGTCTACATGAAAAATTATGAAGATTTTGTCTAAAACAGGACGTTTGCGAAAAAAGTCGAAAAAAGGTCGAAAAACTACTTTTTTCTTTAATTTTTTTTGGCGAAACTAAAGCCCCTACAAAAAAATGTCTCAGATAAAATCTTCATAATTTTTCATGTAGAATTGAATGACATTGTTAATTTTGCAGAAAAAACAGTAAATAAAAAAATTGTTTAAACAATTTTTTATTAACAAACAAAACAAAGGAAAAACCATATGAACCTTATTTTTACCTTATGCTATGAATCCAGTAGTTAGTTTGTCGCTATCTCGGCTGTACTGGCCATGAGCCTTAATATATTAACGTATTGATAATTTTAATGTATTAATATAGTCTGTTATTCGATAACTATTTACATGTATTTTCTTATGTTCCATGACACACTAGTATCGTTTACATATATCGTTTACTTCTCGTATTTTTAAATTCGTATCTTGTCGTGCTTGAGAGCCTTTTCTTCTAACTTGAGCCACGATTCAACAAGTACTCGCGATACGCGAGCCAAACTCGTCGACTCGTGGTGTGTTAACAATGTTTTCCTTATCTTCGAGCTCTTTTGACGCCGCGGGAGCGTAACAGCTGGTAAATGTCAGTCATATGGCAACGCGACCGCTTCATCGGATGTGAAACATGTGCTCGCCTTCCCTTCCGTCGTCTTAGTCGCGTAATATTTATCATGGACCGCCCACGTGGGGTACATTCCCCGTTTCTTGCCCCATGGGAACATCTCCATAGTTTTTGCGCGACGACAAAGAGGACGTTTCACACGAAGTTGTTTTGCCTGTATCGAGGAAAGCGTCGGCTTGACAAGTAGTTCCTAGGGGAAGGTGTATATATATATAGGTGTATATATACATAATGGCAAATTGATCTTTGTAACTAAAGTACGGAATTTTTAACGAGCTTTCATTCCACTGTCGTGATCAAATAACAGGAGAGCTTACATGTGAAGCATGGTTTATTATAATTTCAAAGCAATTTTTGATGATATCTATGTTCGTGAGTTTTTTAAAAAAAGGTATAATTACGTTAGAAGCATGTTAACAAACTGTGCCAGTTTCAGCAACATTTTAATTTCATTTATATTTTAGTTGACCTGAAGTTTTTATTTTTTTATTTTGTATACTTTCATTCTCTGCAAAATTGTTTGCATTAAACGACATTTTTTGTCACGAGGAAACGAAATATTTCTACTTTATAATATTGGCTCGTGAATTTTGTAAGCGCGATTAAGAATCACGCTAACTAGGCTATCGTCGTTGTTGAGAATCTTTTAGGAATCTTTGTGTGTAAAAAATGGAAACCTTTCCGGGCCTGCACTTGTTGCACTTTGCTGTCGACGTCGCAACGACGAGTCACGCTACCAACGCGTGAACGAGCGTCTGTACGTCAATTTATTGATTTCACGATGATCCCTAACGTGCAGCAAGCATGGTAGTGAAAGCTCCGTATATACCGAACATTAGATTACCGTTCATTATCGTCATGTACGCCGCCACGAGAAAAATTGCTAAAAGAAAAAAGGAAATTACCATAGACGCTTTCTAAAAGCTATCATTTATCAGTAAATATATCATTTATTAATAAATATAGTGTGTATCGCAAATGTAGTTAACGAAACATATATTTCAGAAAAAGTAGAAGAACGTAAGAATATTATTTTAACAATTAATATGCTCTTTAGCTAATCCATTATTGTTCTTTGATTATTTGATTTATCGATGCGGCCCTGATCGTCATTTTTATTGTGTTTTTTAATACATATAAGATCTCGACTCAGCATTTTATGTCATAACAGACTTGAGAATTAGTATGCATTATTCTTCCATTCGATAGAGCGTGCACTAGAGTCATGCATAGTAGTATATAATTACCAGAGGCAAAGTACATTGCACGTAATATTATGAATAACAAAGTTGATCTTTCTCCAGTCTAGCTATTTTTCAAACTTAATAGTAATTTATGTAAGCTTATACTTTGGATTAAACTAAAATTTTCAGATGATTATGCAAAGGCGATTTACATTATTAAATATATGAATACAGATATACAGTTTGAATAATATTAATATATTTTTATCATTTTAATCCATTTGAAATAGAGAAAAAGATGTTATAATTTTTTTCTAATTTATCTGATTTTGTGTTACTCCAATTTTATATATTTCTTTTTATTCATAATCTGTCAGTACAAATCCTCGTTTACAATAAGAAACAAAATTATTTTTCTCTGTAAGAGAAAATAGTATACTATTTTCTTTTTCTTTTTTTATCCTATAAGTTGTCTTGCTTATCTTGTGATCCCACGATTATATTCAACCCTAGTAAACCCCAAGATTGATCCCTGTTAAGCTTATCTATAATGTTGGCAAATTGTGCAATGTCAGATCGTGATACACCGCTCCTGAGAAGAATGCTCTTTCCCATGATATACAAGCGAAAAATAAAATCCACAGAGATAATCGTCAACGACGGCAAACGGCGCATTGTCAAGATCCTGAGTTCTCTTGACTTTTTTTTACGCTGCTACGGGAAAATCAGATCAAATGCAACGAGCATGTTTCTATTTATTTCGATCCTTTTGCGACGAATCATTTCAATAATTTACAATTATACTTCTCATGAATATACTCGTAAAGTAAAGTCATGAAATATTTTATCAATTTGTTTACCTTATGGAACACGTGCAACTCGTTTGGCGCAAAAGGATTAAATGACTAATCGCCGCGTTTATTTACTAAAAGCGTTTTGCAAAAACTGTATAACCAACGCGAATACTACACGAATATTAACGGACTAATAAAAAAAAGGCAACAATAGAAATTGAAACGTTTTGTCATTGCTATGACTGGTATTCCAACAATTTATAGTATTTTTTTTTTAACAATCTTGTTGATCGCAAACTATTTGAAGTTTTTCTTTGTCATGCCCGAAATTATATGCCGTGCGTATATGCGCATGTAAAACATGTTCGTAACTGCTACTATTTTACAACTTTTACTGAAAGTGAACTGACTCACTCGCGAATTGTAAATGTAAAGCGTGTTGGTTTAAAATGTCAAAATTTACATATTACAAATATTCCGTCTATCAAGATTATTTTCTAGGCTATGGGGAAAACAGGGCGTTCTGATCAAAGATTACGGCGGACTCGAATTTTTCTTCGCATAGGACTCCGGGGAAAAGAAAAATATCGAACTTCGAGAGAAAACTTAGATGAGATGATTCGAAGTATGTAAAAAAAAAGTCATCCTCAGACATCCAAACGTGTCTCCCATCTCGTTTCTTTCGTCTGTCAATTACGCAAGCCTTGTTCCGAGGAAAGTATCCCGATAATTGCCGCGTGACGCAGACCCCGTCGAGCCGAGTCTCGTTCTGATCGGCCTTTCGTAATAATCCGTTACATGTACACGCCGTCGTAACCAGGTGAATTCGAGAACGAGTTCTTCCTTTTTTTTTCCCCCTCCCCCTTCTTTTTCACGCAATGGCGCGGCCTTTCGCTCGCTCTCGCGATAAAAATACGTGCGAGGACGGCGGGCAAACGTACACGCTTCCTGCACACCACGAGATATCGTAAGACATGTGTTTATTATCGTTGTTCATTTTGCGGTTGTCAGTGGTGCGCGGTTCATCTCGCTGATCCGTCAGATTCTAAAATATCCGACAGCAGAGTCTCGGAGAAGGTGTCGACTGCCGTAGTTTTTTTTTTTTTTTTTTTTTTTTTATTCGATTACCTCAGTCGACAAAGGTGCAGGGACTATAACGGGTAGCTAGTCGGTGCTATAGACGCGTGTAAATTGTCGCTATGTCTAATTGGGACGACTGACAAGGGAATTGTGATGATTGTCCGAGGGTTACGCGGAGTATACTTTTCTATACATATGTACAGTGTATGTCTATCGATATTACGTTGTTACATCCATGCGTTATGTCGCCGTTTTAGCTCTCGTTGATTACGTAAATTATGGTCGGATCAACTAATTGGTCGTTGGATTGGAAACTAGGACAGTTTGGTATTATTGAATTCTCTGGAGAGAAGAGAGATCCCTCCCTCCCACAGAAAGACATTCAGCACGAAACTCGATGTTCTGAAGTAGAGCTGTATTATTTATTGCAACATTTTCCAAAAAGGGGAAATAATATTCCAGGAAACGTATCTCGTAATGAAGACGGGTATTATCTATCTTAACTAACATAATTGCTACGTTGCGCTATATAGTTTTACGAATGACTGAAAACGCGAAGCCTCGCGGGCATTTCTTTCCGCGTCGTTAACGTCAATCGTTATTTGTATACAGTTCAAAGTCCAGTATCTCATAGCGCTGCGCGTGCAATTTACACGTGAATATCATGATTATGCATTTCACATTTGACACTCGCGCGGAGTTTCTCTTCCTCCCGTAATTAGCGTAAAGCGAAGCGAGAAAGGCCGCCGCGTATATGCACGGCCATGTTCGCGATGTCACGCTTTTACAAATTGGTCTCACTTTTCCCGCTCCACAACTCACTATTAATCCAACCAAATAAAAACACTCGGAAACGGCGCAAATTGGATAAGCAGCTAAACAACGGTGCGCATTTCTTGCTTTTTAATTAGCGCGGATTTGATTTTACCATGGTGCACCGCTGTGCGCAGTCTTCCTGCCGAAGAAAAACCGCAAACTGCGATATTAATTATCGCAGCATGCTTTACACTGCCTGCCTCGTTACTTGAAGTCTCATTTCATGCACTTTTACCCTTTGCAATACCTAATTTCCGCTTAAATATCTAAGGAGAGGCTTTAGTGCGCAGAACTCTCTACAATGGCGTTTATCGTTTTTACATAGAGACATTATTTTATTAATGATCGTTGAAAATGAGATATTTTCTTATGCGCTTTTATCTCATTGTTTTTAACATTTCGCCAAAGTGAAGCTAATATACAACTCTATTAAAGTACCGCGTCATTCGACACGCTTCATTCGATTTGACTTTATTTGATTTGTGCGATTCCGTAAGTCGGGAAGCTCCTTTTTTTTTCCTTTTTCAAAACGTTAACGCATCGTCGAGATGATAGCACACTTGCCGTGCGCCGTTTCTTTTCCCACCGGCGATTAAATGCCCGACACGTTTCGTACGACTCGAGTTGCAATAAATTGCATTTAAAGACTCCTCGCACGTGTCGTTTATTCACGAGGAATGACGACCGCGATTAATAGCACTGACACAGTAGCGTGCACATGGGCCGCTCTCCGGCGATATTTTTGCAACGGACGTTTATTCGAGATTTTTCACGCAATGAGAAACGGTCTTTTTGCAGCGCAAAAGCTCGCGTCGCAAGTTTTAACGTTGCAATTTTTCAGAACGTACTGCGAGTACATACGCCGCGCGCCGCCGTATGTTTCATTTTTCTTCGGCTGTAATCGTGCAATTGATATTCATGATCGATTATAGCGTTCTGCCGACCGACTTGACTACACTCCCGTGAAGCATGAATCCGGGAGCGATATCGACGAAATCTTCACACACCGAGTGGAAGATTTTGATTGCATGAGTATCTTACAAATCGTGTTAATGTGTCAACTGTTACGTGACACCACGAAACGCCACCGATTCTACCGATCTCGGATACTTGATCTGAAATCATTTTTATGTAGAATTGCATGTCAGCCTTGAAGGGAGCTCATAATTAAAGTGGAATTAATTACGAATAGACAAAGATTAATATCGAGAATTTGTAATTCGAAAATTATTGAATTTATAATTCGGAAATTATTTGTGAAATAATATCGGACTACTATCTCAATCCTCCGGATTTCAATTAAGGGATTTCAATCAAACAGAAAATCTCAGGTTCTTTGAATAATTTACCTGATTAAAATCAAATTCGTGGATTCCGGAGTTCCATATGTGAATTGTACTTGGACGTAATTTAATTGTGGGTTTCGTTCAAACAGAAAATTTGATTAGCATGCACGCAAACTGCTTGTGAAGTGTTAATGTCTTTCGCAGTGGTCGAATAGCAAGCTCTGTCGATTTGTAACTCATTCGTATTCCCTCGTTACAACGAATTAACTGAATATGAAACGTAATTCGTCGATAAATCGATTTTGAATTGGTAATTAACATTATGGCATTTGAACGATGATTACGTAACGCATTTTGATTCGGTGTAGACGAAGAGTGTCGTCACTTGAGAATCGCACGTTCCTATAAATAGAATTTATATTTAGTACGTAGTCGGTTGAATATATTCAAACGGATAACCTTGGATACTTTTTTTCTTAATTGCGATAAAATATCTAATAATTCTCAGAAACGTCTTTAGAAAATTGAAAATTATATTAAATAAATGCTTGATTTTTAAGCATCATATTCTTTATGAATTTGATTCGACGATTACGCGTGTGATGCTTGTTTTTACAAAAACTGTTCCGTGTTGTGTTTCACACCAATTGTATATTTTTTAAAGTTTATTAAACAAGTTATTATACAAAACTATTATAATGATGAAAAACATAAAATTACAAAAATCTTATTGCATAAATTTCGTGGAAATGTATATATATTGAGAAATAATTTTTCTTTATATTATACTTATTTAGCTTTTACACGTGTTAATATATAAATTGAGGAGAGAATTTGTGAAACATCCTGTATGCTGCTTGGAAGATCTGCAATTCATCGGCTCACGTAATCTTTTTTTGTTTGCTTTGCAAAATTACACACGCTTCTTATGAAACAGGCCACAATAATAATATTTTGCTATACCAGTACAAGCAAAGTTCTTCTGTCATTATCAGTGATCAGTGCTCGAATGATGTTAATGATATCGTGTTCGGCGGATGTAATTGGGAATGTAATGTAGTCTACGTTTTTACGACACGTGTCCAGTTTATACATAATTATCTTATCGGCCACGATTAGTTTCTCAAGATTTTCTAGATTGCCAGACGTCGATTTTCGTTTTTTTCCTAATAAAAGAATTATGTCCTGTTAAAGTAAAGTACATAAGCACCGAGCAAATAGCGGAGCGGTGAGTAATGTGGTGGTCTCCGCACATCTCGTGGCGAAACGTCAAATATATTTTCTACGATTGGATTAAGCTAGAGCGAAATCGAATCGGATTCCTTCTGGCTGTCGTTTACCGGGCGCATGTCGTCGAGAACGCTGCTTCTACAAACGTCTCTCGTGCACGCAATATCGCAACGGGAAGCGAATACGATGTAATTTCGACCGTCGACTTATTGATTCAGCGTTATATTCGCCACGCAATCACGCGCAATCGTTATAAATTCTTTGATAAGCATGGATGTTTCATCCAACGTTTCTGCCATGTATCGAACTACTTTGAATTTCATGCCGCGTTTGCTCCATTTGGTATCAAAGGGAAATTTACTAAACGTTTCTTGGAAACATTACGGCGAGAAACGAGTATAAAATTATGTAATATGATTTTCGCATAAGTTAAAACAGCGTTGAGACTGCGACTGACATTCGTAAACGAGAACTTGAAAATTGCTCGTTTATTTTTCATAAGATTACTAATTAGTGATATTTTTGTGTTTTTGAAACTATCTGAATAGGTATAAATTGACACTTGTATAAAACGAAAATTAAATTATGTATTACCTTTGACTTTTTAAGATAGAATTGTTTGCCTATAACGTTCATTTAATTTTAGCGCTGTCGCAAGCACTCATATATACGTAATCATTACGGCTGTAATCGGATCATATTCGGCTATACGAATATTGGAGAGTTATTGGTGTACTTTTAATTATTATACAGAGGGAGATTGCTTTTAAGCTCGCTACTCTAGTTAGTAATATCACGACGATTCAAAGGAAGCTTTTTCGATTTCCTCTGCCAATCAGTAAATGGAATCGTGACTGCTTTCGAGGGAAATTTCCCGTTGACTTTCCTGAAGGCAGTTTCACCTTCTCAAAGTGGAGTCTCAGTCGTAGTTTTCAAATCCAGGCACGTAGTTCTCGCACGTGGAATTCGTCCCAAAATAAAAATCTCTTTGGGCAAAAACGCGACAAAGTTAATTTTCCAGCGAATTTTATCGCTTAATGAAGAATACAATCGTTGAAGCGTGTAAAATTTATTACACGCGCAACGATAAGAAAACAACTAAGTATACACATAAATGATACTGTATACACATGCGAGAAAAGTTGGAAACAATATTTCTTCCTGATAACATCACGGTCCAAGGGCGCGTGTCCTTTCCTTTCATTAACAACCGTAATGATGGCAGACGACCAATTGGCCGTTAGTCGCTCTGCGCCGTTTTAACCATGAAAGTTATACATCTGGCAGCGAACGACTTAAACTCGATTGTCGATCGTAAAATTTTGCTGATAAGCGCGCCAGAACGATAAAGCATAATAATTTCAGCTGTATCCGCGATTACTCTCTCGATGCAATATGCGCAATATAAAAGTATACTGTCACTTAAGTTACTTTTATAGCCCCAAAATATTTATCGCGAAATTCGAGACTGACGATGTAACTCAGACCTGTAATTTGACTTGGATGTTTATACTAGTTATACTTGGATATAGTTTATGGTCGCACTCATGAAAGCATGCTCGAATTTCGATGAATTTTGCAATTACGTTGCTACTATCAAGTAAATGTTTCCTGACGTAAACTAATATCAAATCCTTCTTTGAAAATGTTCGAGGGAAATTTTTAATTATGCATTTATATGTATACAAGATTATAGGGTACTATATTGGAATCTTTAATTTTGTGATATCGTGATCTTTCAAAATTTTTGTGCTGCATTTTATATTTTGTTTATTTTAAGCGTTTATCTTTTATATAATTTGAATGCACTAAATATTGACGTATATCACAGAACTAATGAATTAAATATATCGCGTGTAGATAAAAATTTCTTAAAAAAAAATTCCTTGTACATATTGAGGAGTATAGAAAGGGGTAGAAATATTTCTTTAGAAGGTAAAAGGTCGAAGTGATTCTTGATTGCACACACGGGACCGAAAGTAGTTTTTCAACCTTGATTAGAATGTCAAACGATGCTTTGGCATTGATCCCAAAATCAGCTTCTGATTTGTATTGCTTTCACGACGCCACTGTTACTCCGCTATAACTTATATTCGCTGTCATCCATTTCAATGTTCGACAGGCGTCAGAACGAACATTTGTGGGCCTTCATTCAATTCGTGAAAACACGATAAGTCATAAATCGATGAAACGAAATCGATGATTTAAGTTTTTCAGTAGACAAAAATCTGCCTGAAATAGAAAATTGATCTATCATTCGACATTTATTGTTTGTAGCATCGAGCGAATGCTTGAAAATATTTATTTCTATGATATTGATAAAAATACAGTATATGGAAAAATGCAATTCAGTGATTAACGCTACTTTCTCTCGTGGTAACAAGATCGATTCCCGCAGTGGAAATACACTGTCATTTAAAATTCTTGTAACGTATTCGTGTGCCTATAATTACATTACGTAAACATCTACGCTGAAGACGAAGTATTTCACGCAACAACGGTAACCCGATTATACGCAATAATTGCGAATAACCTCTTTTAAATCAGAAAGTTTTTAGTTGCAGTGAAAGTGTGGCATTATTTCGCATACATGTTTAAAGAAACATAGTACAAAAATAATGAATCATCGACGATTACAATCCATTTATCGGTTTAATTTTATTATACATTTTACTTGGTTGATAAAATTTTATTCTTTACTTTTAACTTTTTTGCAAGGTGAAACTAAAAACGATTATTTATGGATAAATGTGGACAAATTGTGGACAATCAAATGCTACATTAATTTTGCAAAAATTCATATTTCGAGGTACCAATTTTACAGACCTATTATTTGGTGAGAATGCATACAGCAACACTCTTTCACACGATCAGCGATCGATTGATTGTCATGTTAATCATACATAACTATTATGGGATTACTAATTGTTAGTCAGCATTATTAATTGTTACTTGTGAATCGAAACGTATCATAATTCAACTGCTTCAACTCGCAACACAGAATTATCTCGTTCGGCAGAAAGCACTTACAATATTGTCGATGTCATAGTTTCATGATAAAATAAAAAAAATGGCATGTGTAAAAATGGAACTTCATGAACAATTAATTATTTACGACGAATGATTGTTGTCAGCAATAAGAAATGATATTAACTCTTTCTCCGATGATATCTAAACTTATCATTTTATCTTACTGATTATTACTTGTGATCTAAACGATTCGTGGGATCAATGTGTTTTTCATTTTGTCCAAAGGTCATTCATAATTCTGAGTTCTTAGTACTGTCATGTTTGTCTCTGGCTATTATTAAATACTTTAATAAGATTCTAAGCACAGATTATTTCTTTTTTTTTCAGATAAGTAATCTATTTTTAAGAAAGATATTCTTTGTGATAATTTTACTCATTCAATATATTTACGTTTTTTTTTTTGTATTAATTAGCATCTTTTATATGTATAATTTAATGTTTAAATTACAAAACATTTAGAGATTTATTATATGTAAGAGATTACATTTTTGATATTATATTGTTTTATTACAGTTTACATTTAGCATAATTTTTAATTAATATACTAACAAATAGTTTAATAATAATATTAATTAATAATTTATTTTTAAAAATGAATTTTTAATTTAATATAAAAATAGAATCATATCATTTTTTATAAAATGGTTTATCATTTTTAAACGTATCACTAACATGTATATGTTTTAAACAAAATCACCAACTTATGACAATAAAAATCTATATGTATACCTCTTGCACAGTTTATAAAGGGATATTTCCTCTTAAGCGGCGGTTTGTGCCTTTGCTCACGAATGCTAGGAAGTTAATTAGCATTTAATTTTAGCACGGCGATCGCATGTGTTAATTCGCCACTGCTACCGGAAATGGTACTGAGAGCACGCGTTTGCTTTTTTTTTATATGACCCTTTCGCAGACTTCGTAACGGTCGATTTCCCTTCGGTGTGGCTCGATTAAACACGTCGCAGTGATCGCTCATATACCTATATTATTAGAGTTATAAGTCCTCGAACAGTTCAAGGCTTAATCTTTTTTATTCGAATTGTTTATATAAATCTATTCTATTATTTGAACTCGATTCAATCTATTTTTCGTCTTCATCTTGTTTAAGAACACAGAAAATAACTTTTGCATAATTAGCGTATAAATAAAGTCATTGTATATTAAGCATTTCTTGTTATCAACTAGAGAAATATATTTGCAAGAGAAGGTAAAAATATAATTAATGATATTAAATTTAAAATCGTTTGTCAAAGTTTATTTTTCTGATATCAATATTTAAAAAATTTTTGTTCTATAATATTATTTAATTATACTAATTACATCACATTGTTAAAATTTAAAAGAAAATGAAATTTTGTTCTGTTTTAGAATAATTATTACACACATAAAGTTCAGAATGCATATGTTATATATAAATTATATAACATGTATATAGCATGTACTGTACATATATGTGTGTAATATATAATATAATATATAATATTTTTTATATGAAAGATAAAAGAATTGTATTTGATTATTAAAGAGAAAAGAATAAAGTTGTGATTATGCAAGTTCTATAATTTTATTACTAACGAATATTAAATAGATGTAATATTCATGAACTGTCGAAGGCATCTTTTTAAATCATATTAATAATGTATCGTTTACATAAATAATATCATTTATACACTTACACAAAAATCGATAGAAAGTTCCCATCTCGTGAACTCCACGCGAATTTATTCGACAGGTAGGTAAACGTACGCGCGCATATATGTACGTACATACATACCAGGTGCACAATAGTAGCTATAAGGTACATATTCTCTCCGAGAATATGTTCCTTGCTAAGAAAAACTCCGATGCGACGGCGTGAAAAAACTTGAAACAAGTAAAAAACTTTCGGACATTTGGTAATACAGAATTTCTCGATAAGAATTTTTCTGTTATATTATCAATATAATAACTATTTGTGCTTAGAGCATTTAAATAAGTAATTATTTCATAAATAATACAGAGGAAAAAGTGATTGATAATCTACATATATTGAAATGAACTTAATTAAATTAGAGCAAAGCTCAAATTAGCTGATGTTCGTAATATTTGCAATACATTTATCTATAATATGTATATATTGTACATACGTTAAATGAAATATTGGTTCTTGTTTAATTTAATGGTTATAGTTATAAAATTCTCTGTTAGGCCCGGTTTTTCATTCTGTGGTTAACCTGTAGTTTAGTCTTAACTTTAGGTTAAAGTGAAAATTGCGTCTTTCTATTGGTGGAATTTTCACTTTAATAGTTTCATCTAAAGTTAAGACTTAACCACAGAATGAAAAACCGGGCCTTAATGTAATATAAAAATTATCTTAGAGCCTAAAGTATACTTAAGCATAAAGCAATATTAAACGCGAGAGTTTTTAATGATTTAACAAGCAATTAAAATCTGTGATTAATAAGTATCTTCAATACTTTAACTGAAAAATATATATCACTGTGTGACAAGCAAAGTGCCTTAAGCAATTTTACTTTAATAGCAATAAATTGTTAGCTCTCTTTTTACGCTGACGGTGTTTGTGACAAGGGAGTAAATAATGGGAATATAATCGCGCATATCGATTGAAACTTTGCAGCCTTAATTATCGGCAAGTCATTCAAGTCCTGTGTTCTCCGCTAAGGCTCCCCTTTTTACATTAAAATTCGTGCAATCGTGCTTTCTCAAGCACTTTAGCTTCGCATACCTTTCCGCATGAAATTGAATAAGGCGAATGAGACGGCTCGATTTCGGTCTCGATATCATTCGATTCGCATCTAGAACCATAAATAGAACGAAATAATTTGCCTTGTGGATATTGCAGATCTTGCTTTTATTTTTACGGGAAACAATATATTCAAATAAAACTCTTTTTATTTTATTGAGTGGGTGAATTTTTAACATTATTTTCAGATACAGATAGTTTTATGTCTACATTAGAATATATGCTTACGCGCTTGTAGTTAATAGCATCTTTAACAAATTTAAAAAAGGATTAAAATTATATTTAGATCGAAATATGTGGAAAAGCTGTTTTTTTTAAATACTGTCTTATTTTTATAGAAGTAAAAATTAATTATTACATATTAATAATGAAGTTATTAATATTATTAACAAATTGTTATTTATCACAAGACGTTATGGATAATTGAGTTGATTTTACAGTTACAATACTGAAATATTTCGAGTTGGCTAAGTTCTTGTATAATAAGTTTCGCCCCGAGCATGAATTTTTAATCGGAGTACAACCTGATTAATCGCGACTCAAAATAAGATAAAGGAAACTGGTCGCACCGGATTAACATGATGGCGAACGGCTGTGGATATTGCGCACTTCACAAACGTTCGATTCGAAAAACAACTTTACCGCACCGGACATTTTCGATTCATTATTGCATAATCATCGTTGCTTTTTAACGAAGTATCGTAAGTTAACTTTTTTGAGTTAGTCCTTTCTCCGTTGGCCTTTCTCTCTCTTTCTCTTTCTCTCTCGCTTAGCAAGAAACCATTTCTGTGCGTATTTAAAAGCACCTCCAAATGGCTTCGCTTCCTCTCGAAACGATGCTTGCGAGTTTGATATTTACGTCGAAATTACGTACAGGAATTCGGTCGCAGAAGGCAAGTGAAGTTTTGCTCCACAGAGTTGAACATTCGCCATTGCAGGAGGTGCAAATTCTCGCGCGTGTGTCGGCAATGTTATTTGCTTACATTATCGCGATAATATAAGCGAAGCGTAAATAATTCGGTCGTCCTTCACCGTCGTAACTTTACCTGTCCATTGACATAATTGTTACATTTCAATACGACGGAGATGAAATGCTTTTTGAAACCCAAGATATTTGAAACAAATATCGTATTAAAAATTTCTGCGTCTCTGTTTTTCTTTCGCTATTGATCTAGCTTAGCGTACAAAATCATGAAATTCTGAATGTCTATCAAGCTAGAATACCTACAAAGGCACAATTATACAAAACTGTGCGGAGAATTTAATGCTTTTGTCCTTAATGTGCTAATTTAATGCTCTAATCCTGATTTTATTGGTCTAGCCGTTTTGCGAGAAATTATTTTTGTACTGTCTTTTAAAAAAGTTAGAATACTCATTAAAAAAAGAGTAATTAAAAAAAGACACTTATAATTTAGTGTTAATTTATTGTTTCAGTCTCGAATTTACTAATTTCTCAAGCATTCTCCGCACAGTTTCGTACGATTGTGCCTATATATGGATATTCTAGCTTGATAGACATAAATTCTGAAGTGTTCGATCACGATCGTCTTTTTCCTGTTTAAACAAGGATATTTAATTTTTTAGTAAATTAGGTATTTAGTAAATACGATTCTGTATCGCATGAGCATATTATACTCGCCGGTTTACGGAGAGATATTTGCAAATTAAGGACTGTGCTCGCTTATTTCCGTTTTTAAATTTCAGCCGTGGAATTCTGGAGCGAGAACCACGTTTTATATGACGCTCAAAAATTCTCCGAAGACTGCACATACGTGTGCGCGCGCCGAGATTAACGATGCAATTTTCAGGATTATAGATATCAAAGGACATCACTTAAAAAACGATGTATATAAATGCTTGAAAGTTAAAGAGTTTCTCACACATAGATAAGAGAGCCGCGATACCACGATCTTGTTTTTCACAATCAGTTATAATTTCGAGTGAGCATTATCTCGGCAGATTACTCATGCCTCTTAAGAGGGCAATAAGTAACAAGAGTACAAAGGAAACTTCTTAAACACGCGAAATTCTGTATTAACGAGAAATCGATTCCGAACTGATCAAGGGATTAGTATCGTTAATAAGATGTTTCCGAGATATCTTTGCGCACGGTGCGTAAAGTAAAGTCACGGATCCGCCTGGTGGGAAGTCGCGACTACGTGTTAGCACCATTACGAGATCATTATAACGCGCGCGTTAAATGTGTCGATTGCGTCTACAATTGGCATCATCGCCACCAGCGAATTTCCCGATCAGTCTCGATCGTTTCCAGCAGCGCTCGCCTTGGCACGTGCGCATTCTCGGGCGTGTACGCAGCGATTATGCGGAATGACATAACGATGACAGTCGCAGAGAGAGAGAGAGAGAGAGAGACGATGTATAAGGTTGCGGGAGTTCACGGTCAATCGTCGTGTCTCCCTCGAATCCTTGCGCCTCTCGGGGGATCTCCTCCCGTGATTTCGCCGCGCGCGAGGTGTGCATCACCGAGAATAAACCACGCTTATTATTAGCTTACATCACCGTTCGCTATGCGAACCGTCGCGCCTCCTTCGCACACTGCACGTGCTGTTTCTTTTCCCTCTTTTCTCAAACGCGCCTTGCAGCTGACAAGCGCAAACAGGCTCGCAAGCTTGCGACGTCTGTACAAACAATTAGCTGCCGCCATGTCGCAAGCACATCGCAAAGTACGCGACGTGAGTTCGCTTCTTTTGTGAGGAAAAATCAATTTCGAGTTTACGCGATGTTAAATTAAATTTACGCGACGTTAAGCCGATTGCTGTAAACTTCTGTCGACAGAATTTATTTGAATTTTTGTGAAAATCTATATTAAGAAATTCTTTTAGATCTGTGAAGTCGGTACCCAAAATGTGAATTCTTACAAAATTGATATAGCATTTAATTGTTTATAATTTGTCTACATTTGTTTATAAATAATTATTTTTTTATCCACCTTGCAAAAAAAATTTTTATGTAATTTTCGTTAATTTGACGTTTAATTGTGATAAATCGATGGTCATTCAGTTGAAAACTGTAGTACATTAATGACTTTGTAATATTATAGAATCTGAATCGCGTTAGGAATGCGAGATCGTCGCGCACGTTTCACTTCAAATCAAGAATGAATCAAGACGACAGTTTTATTGGCTTTGTTTGCCCGATGCAAATATCACATACCGCGGCATTAGATCTCATTAATGCGGCGACGATTTCTCGCCGCAGAGCGGCGGATTAAGATTCGCTGCACAGTCCGGCCGACGACGACGAGGATAAAAATGAAAAAAAAAAAAAAACTCAACTGGTGAATTCCCGATGCGTTACGGTGGCTCGTTTACAGTTACGTGCATTATTCTACAAAACGGTTTCCTTCGGAACGTTCATTGCCCGTCGATCGTGTTACATCGCGACTCGGAGAAATAGAGAATAATGCGATACGATCGCGAGGCATACTTCGAGGGGAGATTAAGTTCACGAGATACTTTTATTCATGAATTCGAGTAATGCTTTAGCCTGCAGTTCGTCTGCTCGCTCGCTTTATCCTGCAGTTACGCGCGGCTAACTACAATATCTGTTAATTACATCGACACGAAAGTCAAAGTCGACCATCGCTTCGCGTCGCCAGATTCCAGAGAGGGCTTCGTTTAACAAGTTTCGACGAGCTCGAAATACCTGCGACGGCAGGTTCCGCCTCGTAACTACGCGTAACTACGCTTAATAGTTTTACTACCGTGAAAACAAGTCGCGTATTTATCTTGAAACGCCTGTTGATACCGTTCGACGTCCGGTATAACGGAGATCGTAACAGATTCCGCGACAGAATGGTCAGCGGTGACAATCGATGCGCATCGTTTCGCCGCGATTTCTACATCTTAGAGGGGATTTCTCGGGCATTAAAAGCTTGTTAAGATACGGCAGAAAAAGGTGGCGGTTTAGCGGAGCACCGCGGAGTCAATGAAACTGTTTTGTACGACACGTAATTTGTGAAATTTTCGTTTTTTGTCCTCGCGGAGAATCGTTATTTCTAAATATAACGCTGCTATTATTTCGTTCCTGTCATTACGTGCGGTCATCAGATCCATTCACACTAAAGCATGGGCGGCGACATCGTAAGCGTGAGTACTACGGTTATCGTGAACGTCTAAACGGGATATTTTCGGTATCCGCTTTGGTACTTTAACATACGTTGTACATCAATGTCGTATAAATTCTCCGTAAACGGTATATTCTCGGCGATTCACGTGCAAGGTGAACCAAATATAGCTGGTCGACTTGACGTTGAAGAGTCTGACGATCGATTTGTCTGCGGGCCGATTAGAGCTGTTTTATACGGGTTGGCTCGGACTTTGTACCGTTTCCATATCTACCTCTTTCGAATACATTCACGAATAAATAGATAGGTTTTGAATAAAATGGCAATCCTGAAGTGACAGTGTACTGATAAGGTACAATTAATGCAGCAAAAAAGAAAATCCTTTGACTCGCTCGTATAGAAAGAAAGCTTAGAAAAAGTGGACGAGAACTTTGTATCGCCCGATAGGAAGCATTTCGCGTAAATACCAGCGTACATTATTTATGTGAGTCTTCAGCGAACAGTCCAGTTTTCCTAAGCTCCTCCGTCCAAATTTAGCTCGATAAACGCAGAAAGGTCAACCGCATAGAAAAACAGCACAAATTATGTTCTACTTGCGCTAAAAAAGAATTCTGGTTAAAAACGGACGAATCAGAAAATCTTGTAGGATTGATCAAGTATTCTGGTTAGTATAATAATAGAAATTCCGGTTATTATTACAATAGAACTCAATACTTAGTAACTCATAATAACCAGAATATTTTATCAATCCTACAAGGTTTTTGTTATTCGTCTGCTTTTAACCAGAATTTTTTTTCAGTGTGCGATCTTATTCACCTCTTGTCAGAAAATTAAATTTTTAAAACGTTTATGTTATATCGTTTTCACGATCTTTTATTTCTTTCGAATTAATGACTTATCGTAAACAGCTAGAATTACATCTGCCAAAAATGTAATTTACTATTAAGACAGTGTCGAGTTAAGACAGTGACGAAGATGGTGTACACGCAATATGCGCGTCGTCTCGGCATGAGGGCTCGTTCTCCCGCTTATACACGAGCCGCATTGCAAAACCGCAAACGACACACGATCCCGACAGCCTTGAAACAGCCTTGCCCACGGCTAATGCAACTGTTGCAGTCGCATTCGTGTTTCTCCAGGCCCATACCGGGTGTGCCGAGGGTGAGAGTGAGGTGGGTGAGGAGAGCGTGCTCGATATGGCGAAACGCGCTCGATACTCTACTCGCATTACATTTTATGGATGCGATCCCGGCTGGTGTGGTTAATCAATTGCACCTGCAGTAACACGTAATGACGATTAACACTCTGACGTATTCTAGCACTTGACAATTACAGATCACTCGGCACGGAGAAAGTACTCGTACGATTCTTGGAATGACGATAAAAACGATTACTATGTATTATTCGAGGAATAGCATAAATCTTAATTGTATCATTAGCATTAATTATTGCTCTCGAAGCAGTATATATCATATTTCTTATGATTTTGATAGTCCTTCGAAACTGCTATTAACGCTTTAAAAATATCGAAATTCGGTTAATCGCTTATTTACATTTGAAAACAATAATTACGTATGACCTAATAAGTTTTATACTTTACTCGTGTCAAGTGAATTGAATCTGAAAATTAATTAGCTGTTTTTTCGGACACACAAATAACATCGATATTGCGTGACTTTAAATGCGTTTAATCCTTCATACATATTTATATCGAGACCAATATCGGCCCAATTTTTACATTACGTGACTCTTTACTATCTTTCTACAATATTAACGATGACCTTCGATATGGTCGAGCATGTGTGAGCTACACGTTTAAAGGCTAACCGTCGAACAAAAATAATATGCGGGGAAAAAAGTGAAAGCGTATATTTTATGTATTAAGCACAACCATACAAATGTGCCAAACTATTTGTATTGAATTTTTCATTAACACACATGATATACAAATACGGGTTATAAATTCTTCCACTTACAGCGCATTCCAGGATAAAGTGATCATCATCCACAAATATTTTTAATGAGATAATCTTTGAAATATCTTTCTTCTTTTTGTGTCTTCTGTTTTTTTCACACATTTATTTTGGATGAGAAATTGAAGTTCTTATAACGTTGATATTAATCGCGAATTAATTAGCGAATATGCGCGCCCGTATTTATCATGACTATGTTATCGGGTTCTCTGAAACTACCAATTGCGATACAAGGGTCAAATGTAAGGTCCATTACACGATTTGTTGTGTGTTCTGCACCCGCGTACGAATCTGATCATGCAAAGGTCAGACTGAAATGGCTCGCAGCGAGCTTAATAGAGCTTTATGGATAATTACAATGTGGATTGAGTACAGCGAACTTCCGAGTTCGTTATCTGAAGAATTAACTCGGTCTCGCGTCTCTGCAATTCTGTGAAAGTTCACGACTTTGTAAATGTCGCACGTAACTCAACTTGAATTCCACTTCATGAATTTTGACTGCATTTCAGATGCGCTTTCGAAGAAAATTCTCATTTGTACAGCTATGTTTCGTATATGTGTATCTTAAATTAATCCTACTTGAGATTAAACTCTCGAAGAGAGAAGAAGCTAATCCGATTGTTATGTTGCGGTTTGTTTGAGACATTAACGCATACAGAGAATTATTTTACATTTGAGATGAAGAATTTTAGATGAATATCTGAAACATTTTATTATTTAAAGATAATAATTAAAAATATTTGATCGGTCAATAGTTAATACTTTTCAATGGTAGTACAATCTAATAGAAACTAATTCAAACACAATGTTTCAATATTGTTTTAACATTAACTTTCAAAAGCACCATCTTGGAGCATGTACGTGCAGAATCTCGGAAAAATCAAGATCTACAAAATTACTGTTTTTATTAAATAAAATGAGTAATACAGAACAGTCTCTGAGAATTCAAAAATTCAAATTAGCTGCGGATCTCTGGCGAGCAGTCTCGTTTGAAATTTCATAGCGTGTAATATTCGAATCTGTGAGCAGTTGGAAAAAGTCCTTGCGCCACTATTACCGATTCTAAAGCACGCACAGCATGTAGTCGACAGCATTTTCGTCTTTTTGGAGTCGAGTCTGCATTACGCCAAGCGCTGACATATTTGGAGCAGCGGAACGACTCGCTTAAACCGGCAAGACCACAGACTGCAGTGGTGATCTTTCATTCGATATAGCTGATTTTGTCCCACTGCCTTTTTCTCCAATCCTTCCTGGATTCTCCCGCCGGATAATAGATTTCGACAAAACCATACGTTATTACTTTGCTAAGGAAGATAACCTGAGATAAGTGCAA
The DNA here is from genome assembly GCA_011636635.1 of Tetramorium simillimum. Classification (NCBI taxonomy): domain Eukaryota; kingdom Metazoa; phylum Arthropoda; class Insecta; order Hymenoptera; family Formicidae; genus Tetramorium; species Tetramorium simillimum. The sequence continues at coordinate 29,582 of VBVQ01000626.1, forward strand.
AGAAGAGTAGCCAATTATTTTAGTTTTTATGTGGGTTTCCTTCACTTATCGTTAATCGTGATCGATCTTATCACACAAGTCGTTCGCGTCGGTGCAAATCCCTCTGACATTTAATATTTAACCGTAATTGAGTAATCGATTCTGCTGAAGTGATTTACATTCTGTCCTCTTAATTTAGCGGGAACACTCACAAATTATTCAGAATCGATTATTCAAGCGCGTATATAGATAAAACTCGGAAGATACGTCTCGGCGCAGATGCACGCTTATCGGCCGCAAAATCCCACGTACACACAACGATAAACCAATCACGATACAACGTCAACGATGTATCAAGCGTGTCTCGATACAAATTCTACGCTGCAGTCCGTGACATCGCGTAGGAACGCGTTAAACCGTGCCGAACGATATCTGGCTAATAGAAATCAGCGAACGTAATGGGGGTGACCGACCTGTTGACGCCCGACTATAATACCGAGCGTATCGCGCGGTTGCCTTAGGTAGAATCAACGATCAAATTACACGGCGGAGAGGCTGAATTAAATGCTCGGCCAGGATCGGCTCGCAGGTCGGATAATTCGTTTTGATGCTCCCGATTGCTCCTATCTGGCCTCTGAACGAAATCCAGTGACGCGCATGGAGCCGACGATAATTAAGCGGCACACAAGCGACGATAAAGCCGCCTTTTAATAGTTGGCGCTGCGCAAATAATCACTCTTTGTTTCTCTCTTTTCGCGTAAATTGTCAATTTGCAATTTAGAGCCGCCTCTTCGTCTCACGAAGCGATTATACGCAGCTCGTCGTGCAGGTTTCTCACGAGGATTTCTCGACGGATTACTTAAATCAACGGAGGTTTATTACAGAGATTAAATTGATCTTGCTTTCTGTGAAAAAATATACATTTCGCACGGTATACGAACGTAAAATTTTGCTGTTTCAATAATTATTCGTTTCAAATTTTTTGTTGTACAATACACTTTTTCTCTTTCTCTCTCGCAGATAAAAATACGGAAATAATAAAATCCTATTTTTATTAACTCGTGTATTTTATACAGTTAATATAACTGCATAAAATATAACTACAAATATTCGAAAATAAATTTACAAACGTGTAGGTGTAGGATATAAATATAATTTTTGTATTTTTAACAAAGTTAGAAATGAAATTTGAGAATTTCTGATTATTCGTGGACTAACTGTGTCACGAAGGTATAGATATGTACACCGGATTTTTACTGAATGTAAAACGTAAGGTCACGACATTCGACCTATCAACGTAGCAACGCAAATGCGACACGCAATCGTTTCATTAGCAACCGCTTCCTTTATCACAATCACTTCAACGAACAGGTACTTGTATCGATCAATCAATAAATCTTCTATCGCGCGAAGAAACGCGTGTTTTTGTTATGTATGCTTGTTGCTACGAAACGGCACTCTAAGTCTACAACGGCACCCTGCGTAAACATAACGAGGGTGATAATAAGAATCTAGAAACTCGGGGAACATAAGTAGACTTCCATGATAGATTAATCTTTGCGCTTGGAAATAATTTATTAAGAACGTACCGCAATATTACATTTGAAATTCTACGAGTTGCAACTCTTCTTTGAAGAATAATGGATTATTTCACAGCGCAAGTAAAAGGTTAATGAAAGATATGAATTAATAAGTGATGTTGAAAATGCAGTACAGAAGTTAGGAATTATCTGTATGCAAAATGTAAACTCGGAAGTTGGATTTTCATTCGCAGTCTCGAGAGCCGCCACGTAACGCAAGAGAATTAATTAGCTCTCAGTTATCAAGCATCACAAAAATCTTTCAATTTTTTAATAGGTATCTTCTGCAGTCTGACTGTAATTGTCCGTAAGTTATCCAATTAATTCTTAATCGTAAAACTTTTTTAATTTCCTTGGAAATTTGCGACGGTTTGTAATTACCGACAGAAATAACTTGACAATGAAACAATGGGACGCGATTGTAGTTCTGAAGGAATTTCGCGACTCATTTGAGGGGAGACTCTGGTCGCTAAATTCCGCGACGCGATGTTGTCGGTACCAAAAATCCGATTTCGCTTTAGGGACGTGCGCTCGAGATCGCTGTCCGGACGATTATTCCGCTACTCCACGATAATTGGCTCGTGGCGTTTGTCCCGACGAAACTTTGGCAACCGCAGGAGCGATCCCGGTGCATCGCGCGACGCCCGCATTGCCGTTCAACTATTGACTGCCCATCGTCATCTCGTCACACACAACCTCCACGTTACACAACCCCACACACCCTCGCTCCGCGAACCGTCCGTAACGGCAATGTCCGCGCTACGTCCAGCTAATGAAATTTTCTATCGAGATAATGGATAATGAGCACCGCGAGTCCGGACGCGTCGCTCTTCCAGAGGATATCCGCAAGTATCGGTTTCGAACTCAGTTGTCGAACATATGCAGAAAAAAAGGAGACTGTCAAAATAGATGGAGGACAGGGGAGAATTCACGGTGGAAATTGAGATCGCATCGAAACTTAATCAGGACCAAATTGCCAAATTCGTAAGCGCTAAGATGCCCTTTATGTGATTAATCTATAATTAGTTGTCGCGATATCTTACACGGTAATTCAATTAGTTACATTTAATCTATGAGTAGATGTTAGATTTGATAGCTAATCAGACGTAACAATTACCACTGTAAAAGCAGATAAAGAATATATCGAGCATAATAACATATTTCTTTTACTATTACTTTATTCTGCGAAAGAGGAAGTTTTATGACAAGGAAATAAAAATGAAAAGATCTCTGATGAAATATATATTCGGTAATAAATGACTTTTTTCTTAATTCTCATTCTATCTATTTATATTACGTTTATTTCACTGAATCATAAATCTGAAACTTTTTATTCTCGTAAGCAATTTTTAAATTTTCTTTTATAAACGCTGCACACTCGTATATGTCGCTTAACGACATATAGGAAAATAAAGAAGACGTGACATTCAATATACGCGATTCACGGACCACCGAACTTCGTCGACCGATATATCTTTCTGGGACGCACTCGCGAACAGGTGCTTCCAATTGCGATTTTTCGCTAACGTCGCCCTTAAAACGCGCGAGTATGCGGGCGATAAGCTCCGCGAAGATGAATTTTCACATTTTACATCCGCGGGCAGGGGTAAAGGGGGAGAAGCAGGTGGATCTTTGAAACAATTTTACGGGCATCGAACCGCTGGCGGTCGCACAATGCGGAATAAAGCGGCGCGACTGCCTTCATCCGCGGGCGTTTTCTCGATTCCTCGTACTTCGCCATCGGCGGTGAAATTATTGGTCGCCATTCAGAATTCGTTTCATTAAGCAGTATATTTTCTGACGCCGCGCGATCTATTCGCGGCGCCGGGACGCTGCCATCCCTCCGTCGCATTCCCGCCCATGAATGCCGGAATTCAATGGGAAGTTGCTGGAGAATCCCGCTGGTTATAGCTTTACCTTCGTCCACGATGTCGGGCGCATTTACGTCACACCACTTGCTCGCCTATATGTTCCGGACAAAAACGAGCGTTCATTTTGCAATTCATTACGGGCGCTTATTCGTTCTCATTTCCGAATTATTCCTAAAGCAATCGGTATAGAACGGAACCTTAAAAGCTGTCTAATAAACGACTACTGAAGTATATTACAATCTTCGTGTTATTGTCGGTTATTAATTAAATATGCATTACATTCTATTATTCATATAATTTTGTATTAGGAAATAATTAGGTATTGGGTAATAACACGTTTTATTTACATCAAAAAAAGATTTTCAGTTATCACATAATTTGTATAACGTAATATCGTAGGAAACGTATCTTTGTTTTTCCTAAGATTAACAAGCTTGTAAGCTATGTGTTAAAATTAACGGAAAAATAATCATAAATTAAATTTACTATTAATTATAACTAATTATCAATATCAATTTTAAGAATTTCATTCTCATGGCATGCCCTTATTCCTATTACGTTACATTTTTTATAAACACATCGTGCATTATTTAAAAATTTAATCGAACATTCCATTCGTGTTTATAATATTTTGTCCGGCTGCTCGCTCGAGTAAAGTTGATAAATCCGCGAGTCGTCGTCGTTGTCACACGGCCGATACGACGAGTGACACTGTTAAGCCTCTGGAAATGGAAAACATGGAATTATGAACCACGGGGGATCTTGCAGGCGCACAATACTACGCCGGAGAAGTCCTGGCGGCTACGATCCTCTTTTCATTCGCGGTGAGGACAATGCACCTACGCGAGGCGAGAGAGAGAGAGAGAGAGAGAGAGAGGCGAAACCCGTTACATCACAGGCCGTTGAATATTTTTCTATTTTGTAATCCAACGTCTCGATAGCTTCGTCACGTTCGCTCGTGAGCTGTCTCGAGGAAGATCGGCGACGTCTTCGAGATGTCTCTTCCGACACGGTCTTACTGCGGACGGTCGTTGCATTAGAGAGCGCGACAGTTTCATTCACATGCAGATTGCGACTCAGTTATCCATTGGGCTACCTCGAGGAGATCGGAGGTCGCAACAGCGTCGCACCGTCGTGCGGTATTAATGAATGAATAGCTACTATTTGGTACGTTTGAAAAGAGAGGGAGGATGATTTATCAGAAACGAGGAACGCGCGCGATGTGTACGATGTGTATACGAACAGAACCATAAACCACTGATAAATCGCTACCCCGTAAACAAGAGTAACGTTAACAGCTTTGGGACAGCCGCCGTGCGTTACCGAACGCGACTTTGCCACACAATTTTACTTCGCGACGACTTCTTGATTGGATCGATAGTTTTTTTTTTTAGGGGAATATACTCCGCAAAATGCCATGCGATAAAAATCAGCGTGACGCAAAACGAGATTATACGCGAGGCGTATCGATAAGTCGACTTGCCGGCGAAATAAATGTATTGGTATTTTCTACGTGAACGATGAAGGCTACATGGAATAAATTTTTCGTCGAATTTGCAGACTCTCGGGGAAAGTATCGCAAAACCGATTTCCGCTTCCACGTGCGCGAGATTTTCATCATCGAGCGAGGCAAAAAGTTGGAGATTTCGTCCTGGCCTACCTCTCTATCGCATCGTCGTGATCTCACGTTCCTTATCAATGGAGCAACGATATTGTATGCCGTATCGCTATTATCCCGTAATGACGTTTGATACCGCGTGACCGGTTCTGTTAACCCACTGTCCTAATTCAGGCTATCTCGTCGTTTTCCTGCGCGTGGCATCGTTTATTTTTCAGGATCGTTATAACGTTTCATGATGCATTGTTCTCCGCTTTCTTTTTAATGGGAAATGCTAAACGGTAAGATGAACAATAATGTTACAATACCGAGCTCCGACTAATTCTTCAATTTATATGCCTTCAGAAACGTGAATAGATACGAATATTTCGTGTTTCGGTTGAGTCAATATTTTAACAGAGATTTTATTTATAACGCAATCGGAAATTAAATAGAGAAAATAAAAAATTACGAAAAAGAGAGAAGAGAGATTGAAATTTGGTAAAAAAAAATCCGTAAGTCAATCTGAAATATTTTGTGTACAAGGTTTATAAATCCATTGTACATTTAAAATATATAAATTACTTCACATTTATTTATATTCGTTATTATTTTCTTTTCAAACCCTTAATTTCTAGCAACTGTAGAGAAACGTGTTTTCGTCGCAATTTGTCGTATTAAAGGAACGAAATTCATTAAAAAAATTTATATACTAATAAAATTTCATAAATTCTAAACTAAATATAAATTTGAAATTTTCAGGCACATCGACGTAGCGTACATAAAACGCGGTTATTAAATTTTTTCCTTATGAGATTTTTCTTTTGATTTTTTTCGTAATTTATAAAGAATTGCATCATGTTTATTATTAATATATTTCTTTAAAAATTTATCTTTTTTGTCAACATACGTAGTGATTTTATAAAAACTATATATTAATAATTAACATTATACAAGGTTATATCTACTTAATTAGATATAAGTTACGCTTTCTAGATGTTTAAGCGATCACTGTAAATTTAAAAAATAATTTTGTCATTAGAAGAACGGTTCGAGAAAATAAAATAAACATAAAATTGAACAATTTTTACATATATTTAATATAACTTTGTATTGTATTGGCTCTGTAAAACGCTTAAAACCAACTACGGTCGCGTGCGAGTAATGTGTTTCTATGAACGCATAACTTCTTATCAGCAGTTATCAAAATACGTCATCGCGTTGGTGTATCGTGTCACGTATAATTTTTCTTCTCTTATTACGCAAGTGCTTTAGGTCGAGTTACCCGACTAACATTGTGGAAAAATGAAGATTTGCCCTTTTCTGTCACCTCCCCCGCCATATTTTAAGCGGCGCGTGATCTCTATCGAAGCGCCGCGGGCGGTTGGTATCTTCCCCACTCATATTTCACGTTTCGTGAAATTCGCTTATCACGAAGTAGATCGCGTTTTAATGGGCCTTTCGTTCCGATAGAGAGCATTGGCCGGCGTTTAAAATTAATGTCGTACACTTTTAGGTGGTGGTAGTACAACCATGGCAAAGTGTGCTAAACCGCTTAACGTTGTGGGCCGCGTAGGCACCCTATCCCTGTTGCCGTTTATCGTGCGAAGCACCATTACTGTTTTATCCCTAAAATATTCGTCTGTTTTCCCTTGAACATATTTTACTCCTTACGTAAGGTACATCCCGTTTTCTCGGTTTCTCACGAAGCACATTTCGCGCTAATAAATTTCTACTGAAATTTCAAGAAGAAGAAAAAAACCGCCAAAACGACGCGTCGCGCGTGTTACCTCCGTTTAAAATCTTTTCCGATCTGAAAATCGCGATATATTGTAAAATAAAGCGCACTGTCATGTACGCGCGCGCGCGCGCCTGTAAAACGCTCGATTGACGTCAGTCACGAAGATATTTTTAGCTTTCTGTTATAGCGACTGTTTAGAAAAAGAGGGAAAAAAAGGCAGCAATGCCGTTTTCTTCTCGGAATGCTGGGTTGTGCGTGCCGCATCCCCCGTCTCGCAATTATTTGCACATTTCCGTCGCTCCGTGCGCGGTATTCCGTTTCCTTTATTTCCTTCTCATTATCGCCCACTGCTATCGATATTCCGGCTCCCTGGCACGATAAGAGGGGTTGGCGATGATATTTACGATAAGGCGGTCCTTCGGGGTTACGTGGGCGCTGTAGAGTAGTGGGCGTTGTGCACAGGGTTTATTTTAAACCCATGTCATCACGCATTATTCGGTACACCATGAGTCAATATCGGCCTCCGCCTTGATCGCTCTTTGCGCTCGCTTATTTAAGATATCCGTGAGACGAATAGGGAGAGAAGGTGTAGGGAAGAAAAAAAAAGAGGGATGGAGGATAAAATAACAGGCGTACGTGTCGCATTAGGTGAAACTTATTTCTATGTATTACACAAGGATACAAAAATTTGCGATCTGGAGAAGAGTGATTTTTTTTTATAGCTTTTGACGCTGTGAATACAAATTCCCAAATGAAAATGTTTTGTCATGTCTGGTTTTTTGGAAAAATTATATTTAAATTCACGGCAAACTATTGTATGTAATAAAAATATCAAAGATATGATATGTGAAGAAAAGCAATCTTTTTATATATTATTTTCTCACAATCCTATATCTTTCTATGCATATATGTATGCTTACCTTTAAAAACGGATTAAAAATTCAATGACGTCTGTGGTAAAAGATTTCATATTTTTATTTAAAAAATACAATATTGAAGCTTTAATTTGAGTCCTTTTGAAGTCCTTTGAAGTCTGTAGCACACCGGATTTATGAGTTATAAATTTTCAAAAATAAAACACGTATTTTTGAGGACTTGGTTATCATTTTTTTTCTAAATCTTAACATAATAGAATATTTTTGCTTGCAAATTTGAAATTAATTTGCGTCAAGGACTATAAGAAACCGCGCTTCTTTTCTAGCAAAATAGTTAAAATTTTGCAACTGTGTTATAATAAATTTAAAAAAGTTTTTAAAATTTTACTATACATGATTGTATAACTATCGTAATTATAAGAATATTTATGCATTTATAATTGAGGTTAATTATCATGGAATATGATTTTATTATTCGATTTGAATGGTTCATCGCATATTGTCTGCATGTTCGGTGAAGCTCATAAAAAAAGTTTATTACGCCAAAATCAGAAATAATAGAATGCTGTTTGCCGCCCGTATCCGTGTGAATCGGTGAATAATATATAAACATTGCGTGTACCGCAATAAGTGGAAAATCATTCGCGTATCAGCATCTGCAATCTCAGTTTTTACGTCATCGAATGCGTAATTAGCCGCGAGCGTCACGTCAGTTACATCAATATGTACTAACATCAATTACGATTTTATTCGCCAGCCAAATGAAATCGATAATAATAACGTTGCCTGCCGCGTGACGTACTGTGAATCTCGTTATAGTTGCGGATGAAATTAGTTGATGAAATTCGGACGGCACGCCGACGGGACGGCTCGTCGCTGAAATTGCTAAATCAATCCCGATATATGTGCGCCGGTGCGTGCCGGAAGTGCGCCTACCGGAAGTGAGACGCGCTGGACGTTAATCAGCGCAGGTTTCATCAACAAGATACACATGTCGGTCAAGGGCCTCGACGCGGGAGACGCTTGTCATTTCGGGTCATGATTCATTGGTGTCCTCGCGTTCCCAGCGGAGCTGAAACGCTGATTCCGCGCGGCATTATGCATACGCGCCAATTTGCCTTCATTTGCATTAGACAAGAGAGAGCGGCGTGTCTTCTGGGGAAGTTCTTCGTGTCTCTGCCCCTCCCCCTCCCTCCCTCCCTCTCTCTCTCTCTCTCTCTCTCTCGTTCTCGCTCTCCTCGCACTGCTGTGAATGCACACCAGGCACAAAATGCGTTGCCACATGGAAAAGTCTACTTGGACCGTCGAGAAATGCAAAGCGTTATTAAAAATGACAACGCGAGAGTCGTCGGATGATTTGCATATTTCTATTTTAACGATAACTTTTTTTTTATTCCATCCTTGTGGTCCCCGGCGAGGCACGGACGTTCGAGGAATCTTCGAGCTCTTGGGTTTTCGAACGTTACTTTGCATTTTTCTTAAGTACATCCGGGCTGTCCCGGAATGCATTTTCCCCAAGTATATACGGGCTGTCCTATAGAATGCATTTCCTTTCAGCCGTAGATCTTCTTCCGCGAATGCGGAATTCATTTTTCCCCAGGGACGCATTGCTGGCAAAATACTAAATCACGAGGAATTTTTAACGGTGGTAATTAAAGGAATTTTGAACGGTGATGATAGTTCACCCAAGTGAACTCAGAGGAAAAAAGAAATCAATTATTTCTAATAAATTTAAAGCAGCGATTTCGGAATAAGAGAAATTCATTCTAAGACTTATCGAGATGCTGAAAATTCAGAATTGTGGCCAGGATTGTAACAGCTGTATTGTAAAACGATTAATGGAAATTATCGTTGCAATTCACGTGCAATTTTTGAGATCGCGTAAAACTTGAAGGAATTTGAATATCCATATAAATTAATAGAGTGTGTATTACTGTACATAAATGAAAGTACTCATTAAAGAAAGGAAAAGAAAGAGATACAGAGAAAGAGAGCAATTAGTACACTTTCAGTAACAATGAAAGCAACACGCGGGAAGACATTAATCTCCCATTTCATACCCTTTTTTTCCATCTTTGCAGGGAGGAAGTGCAGGAGCACGCAGTGAGATGGAACGCGAAGTTCGAATTTTTATGCAAGATGAGCGCCAACGCGTCCACGGGAGTGCTCGATCCGTGCATTTTAAGGATATCTGTGAGAAAGGTGAGAGCAAACTTACTTTCCGTTTGAGGCGCGAACATCGCGATGGGAACTCGTACGAAAGGAAGACGGAGAGATTTTTCTCAACTCTTATTTTCACGAACGTTTTACTCCTCGTTCACACTCCCATGCGCGCGAAATACCAGAGCAAGAATCGACTATAAAATAACGTTTTTATCTTACTCATTTATCCTTAGTTTTATTTAACATTAAAATAAGAAGTGAAGAAATGAAGTAAAATGAGGGAGTGAGGAAAGATAAAAGTTGTACGCCTCGTCATAAATATTCGCTAACTTTGTTTTAAAAATTGTTCGAATAATTTTATTACTTAGTCGCACAAAAGTTAATTCGAATATAAAAATATGAATAAATCTTTCTTTATTCGATTCTGAAATATTCAAACACTGAAACAATATACTTTTTTTTTATTATTAATTTTAATTGCGTTCTTAAAAATATATTGTTCAGGGCATAGTTAATTTTAAATACCATGTGTCTTCATAAATCTCTTTTGTGTGGCAGGAGTTGAAAGGAGGCAGGTCCTTCCAGAAACTGGGCTTCACCGATCTAAACCTGGCGGAATTCGCGGGAGCTGGCCTCTGCCGAAGAAGGTGCCTCTTGGAGGGCTACGATGCGCGGCACCGTCAGGACAATTCTATGCTACGTGTGGCCATAAAAATGAATATGCTCTCCGGAGATATTTTATTTAAAGTGTAAGATACTCTATCTGTCTACTTAAGCAGCAAGGTTTATCTTTTATATGATAGTCGACATCTCAGATTTTTAGATTATGTTATATATAAAATTTTTTTTTAAATAAATGAGTATATTAGATTATCGATCGATAATATACCATTTAAATGGAATCTTAATGAAAAGAAATTCTTTCTGACGTATCTTCTATTTCTGCTCTTTTTCCATTCTACATGGAAGTATGATAAAACCGTTACGCTTTAATTACATATTTCTGCTCTACGACAATTGTGCCTGCGTTTGATCAGAAGAATATCTCTGGAATCCTTTTGATTAACGGATTAATCGATTATTGCCCCAGCCCTTCCCCGTCGTTGAAGCAGACGCAGCTGGCAGTACCCGGGGTGCAAGGTGTACCTGGCGTTACCGGTGACGAGGTGACGGCATCTGAGAGATGCACTAATCGGGAGGATTACGTGTCTACCGGTTCGCTGGCGGGAAGTATAGCAAGCGCCAGCAGTGGTTTCGGCAGTCTTCCCAAGAAGAGGCCCGCACTCTTCACTTCCGGTAATTCATTTTCGATGTTGTGTCTAATGTATCAGATATTTGTAATTTATAAAAAAGATTTTGTGCTTTGATTAATAAAAAAAATATACGTACATATGTAATTACGTGCAAAGCATCGAGGATGATAAAGCTATAAAATTATTAGGAATAAATTTCGAAAGGGGGCAAAGGAAAGTTAATTTAATGAATCCTATGCGATTAGAACTTCTCAGTGGAACGGAAACGTACGATCCGATGACTCTCAGCGAGATCGTACCGTCGGCGGTCCCGGTGGAGGCTCTAGTAGAGGCGCACACGGAATCCGGACACTCGCGCAACAGCAGTAACACCAGTCAACTTAGCAAAGGGTCCGGCTATGGTTCTTTAAATTCACACAGCCAGCACAGCAGACAGAGCAGTAGCGGTGATAGCGGTCATATTAGGTAAGACTTATCTCGACGATTCTATTTTGAACAACTTTTAAAATCACGTTATCTAGTATATAAAAAAACAAAGCGATACTTAGGAAGGTTTATATCTTGAAAAACACTTTCAAGCTGAATCAACCTGAGTTCTTTATTGACAAAGCCGATTTAAATCTTCTATATTGCATTATTTTCCAATTATGTTAAATTGAAATAGAAAGTCAAATTTTAGCTGTTAATTATTACGACGTTCTAAAAAGATTATCAATACTCGATTCACCGCACTTTTTTTCTAATCTACTTGTGAATTGTCTGATTTTATTTTTTTTTATAATATATAGCAATAAGCATGAGTTTTGAAAACCGAAAAAGTCTAAAAGGTTGCATAAAAGAATATGATCGTTCAACGACTGGAAACGATCAATAACGCGTGAATGATAAATATATTTCATCCATAATTTTATTGCATTAAACTAACAATTTCTCTTTTATAATGCAAGACATTTGGCTTTATTAACAAGATACTTGAGCTATAGATATCACACTATATCTTGCTTTAAATATTACTTGCCTTTATCTTGACTCGAAAAAGATATTCTATCTTCGACCTTTAACGATATCAACCTTCTATACGCTACGTAATAATAATCGATAAAACTCGCTTGTTGAGCAAGCTCATGCAGACTTTCGAATAACTAACTGCTTTATAATTTTTAATTAATAATGCGAATAGAATTATATGTGGCGATATAAACAGTCTGACAGATGACTAATAAGTGAGCGAATCAATAACGCGAGAAAATCTTCTGTTTTTGCTCCAGCCTCAAGCACTCCCTTCATTCTCAATTTCTCAACCATAACTACGAGACTCTGGACTCTCTATCTTTTTTTTATTTTACGTATGTCTTTCTTTTTTTCTTTATCTTTATGTATATGAGTTTATGATTTTTGCATGCTTGTACATTTGTGTTGTGATCTTTATAGGTCACCCTCCTGGCCGGTATGGGCACCACGAATTCCCAACTCCTCCCAGAATCTGTCCACACAACCGATCGCCTGTCGACCCGATGCCTGTATTGAACCTCTGTCACTGCACCCGTCCTCCCTGTCGCACATGGCCTCCAGAGCTCGATTCTGGTCGGCATCGAGCCCTCTCTCCTCGCGTACTGGCCCTACCGATGTGGAAAACCCGATGAAAATCGATGTTATCTCGTCCATCGCGAAGAACGTTTATTCGGTCGTAAAGCAGCAGCAGTCGATTTACGGAATTGGGAACGGTTTCTTGAATGACAATGATTCGCGCAATTGTGACGACGACATGAACGCAGACACCCGAGTGGTGACGTCCGGTATCTTTAGGGTGCCGGATGTGCCGCGACACTCGCGCAAGAATTACGAGAGGAACAACTTCGAGGCGTATAACGAACGTAACGCGATGATGAGCTCGATCGCTAAGGAGAGTAACGGGCAGCAGGGTAACGTCTTCCCGATCGCGAAGCCGAGAATTAGTGCCGCCGGCTGGCGCGGGATGTCGAAGACCTGCGATTGCATCGAGAAGGGCAAGACGAGTCCGGTGTTGCGGCTGGTCGATCAGGCCAGAGCCGTGTCCTCTCCCGATCCTCTCCATAGGCCCGACAATCAAAGAGCCCCGCTACGTCCCACGACGACAGCTCAGACCCTCAGGTAGGTTTCATTCATCAACGAGTTTTCAGTTTCGCGATTCTTTTAACGGAGATCTCGTCTCTTTCCACCCTCTTTCCTCTGGATTCCCCGGTTTCTTTGTCTAGTCGTATTTCCTGTTTTTAAATCTTCGAGACAGTTACGCGTCATAATATCTGACTTTATCTTGAGTGATTAATACCCTCTTCGCAAAAACGCGCGTCAGGAGGAGATAGCCAGAAGGGAGATATTTCCGTGAATATTTACGACAATACGTTTGACTAGTAGACGGCGCGTTGCATTTTACCCTTTCATTAAACGGTCTTTATTCGAAGGTGAGGTCATCTCACTTACAAATCGTTAACGACGGCTGTATGTCCGGCATGCCAGAGTAATTGGTGATTCCGTCCTGACGAACCAGCAGATGTTCGAAGGAGCAATTCCCCCAGCGTTTCTCTTCCCTGTAAACAACACGTTGTGTTGAGAAAGTTAAAAGCATATCCCAGTCAAGTTACATTCTCCAATCTTTATATCAACCACTTAATTCATTTTGTTTTTATTTTTATTTTGATAATTTTTAATTTTATTTCCTTTAGAGAGTAGAGCGATGCTTGAGATGAAATAATTAATGATAACCCAATAATGAAGTTTGCGCGTTTAAAACTCATTTGTGCGTAATCGATTCGCTTAAATCTACCGCAAGAACTAACAATTAATAACATCGTACATGTAACATAAGAATGTAAGAGATACGTATCAAATTGTATCGGTATGCATTTCATTCATTGAAAATTGATAATTTTTGGATAAATTTAAATTTATTAAATTTAATATTGTGCTACTGTGCTTAATTATCTTTCATATCTTACTTTTATCATACGAGTACAATAACTCATGTTTCATTAACCATGGTAATTGTGCTCAACCATTTATCATTTCTGTGCCTTTGATGTGAGCTAATTAAATATATACTACGTATTACGTGGCAGTTCCAAGTAAGGAGAATTATCGCAGTAAGGGGATATGTGCGTTTCATTAAAAACTCATTGTTATTCTTATGAGATATACAATCTGTTCTCACATTTTTTTAAATAATTTCTTATAAAAGTTTATTGTTATGATCTTTAAAATGATTAGCATATTTATTATTAGCGTTATTATGTTCCACAATTATATATTGAGATCTTATCCAATTAATTCCTCAACTACTATCATATAATCAAGTTTAACTGCGACGTAAATCTTTTAAAATATTAACGAAGATTAAGAAGAAAAATTTTATAAATTATTAAGTAGAGTGATGATAAGAAAAATGTTTGGGTTTTGATTTCTTCAAAAAATATATATCTTATATATATATATTTTTTCAATTTATTACGAAGATAAATAATAAAGAATTGAGACTGCATCGTAACGAATAAACGTAATGCATTGCAACATGCAATACATGTTAAACATTAAACAAGCGCAGTGTAACTTATAATCAGAATTAGAAGCAGTGTTGCTGTTATTAATCCAAAATTATTCTAGTTAAAAGCTGATTGTATGCAAATAAAATGCGAGTCGGGGTATGTAGTGTTGTGCGGTAGCTATGCTTCCAGTTTGGATGGCTTTGTGAATCCTTGCAGGGGTATTGGCGGAGGTCACCGGAAGTTGCTGGACGGGGCGGGGGGCAAGCTGGCTACGGTCGCCACCAGTCCAGCGGACTCTGAAGAGTCCTCGTTAGGGGTACCGGAAGTCGCGCCACCGAGCTCGCAGCATCGAAACAGCATTACCCCACCGTCAGTCCATGCTTTCGTCTTACGTATATCCTTCCTTCATGCATACGTCTTTGCTTTCCTCTACTGTAAAAATGCGTCAGCTTGTAGTCTATATGAAGGGATGTTTAATACGTGCCCCAGCATATAAGCATTTTAATCCTAAGCAAACAGTGATTAGCTTGATGCATGCAAAATGTAATTTCTGTCTTCTCTGCGTCGCGTCCAATTACAGTTTATGAATTATTCATTTATATCAATATTAATTCTCTCACGATCAATATTTAAGCTGTAATATGATAAATCAGAACTAGACCCAAACATATCACAACTATAACCAAACATATTGAATCATTAACGGATGATTATATATTATAACAGAAATCTGGAAGCGGAGAAATAAGTTTGAATTTCAGATTGATTATTTGTAGCAATTATTTTTTCTTTATACATTTTATGTAAACCTAATCCTCGGATTCACATATAAATTGTTCAATGTACAGAACATATTTCATCTCTCTGACGTTAATCGGTAAAACATTCCGTCGATATAAAGGAAATAGAAATCATTGTTTATTTTAATCGCGTAGCGGAATGAAAGTGTGACAAAGTGGGCCTTGAACTGACCAGTCAGAAATTTCCGAGAACGAGCGGATTTTCATGAGAATTAAGTGCTCTCCAAGTTTGCTTCTACTCGGTATAAGTGAGCTACGAATGAAATCTAATTTCACCGTCCTGTCGGCGCTTAAAATGAGACGATTTACATTTCACTGGGGCTAAATGCTGATTATCGTCTGAGAGCCGACAGTCTAGGCGCACACTGATTGCCTAAGCGCTTTGGCGATGCTATTTGTCATGAAAATTTGTCTACCCTTTCCAAAATTCAATGCATTTAACCCAATGATCCAGGAACAATTCGTCCTAATGTTCTGTACCTTATAAACTTCTTACTCCCTTGCTCGTCGCACAATTAGTCCGCAAGAATTCACATCTGCATGGCTTGCCGCACCTAAAATGCATGCTTCTCATACGTGAAAGACGCAATTCTCACAAAAATTCACTCAACGATATTTTCATGCACATTCACATTCATTTCTCATATTAAGCTATATGTCAGAAATGATTATCATTAATTTATTATTAATTTTCATCTATTATTAATTTATTTTACATTTATGTGAAGTGCTTTATTATTGTGGAATTTATTTCATATTATCTTAATAACATTTTCTTTTTTATCAATTCTAAACTGTGTTCTCTTTATTAATAAAATAATTTTCGACTTACAGGCATGGCAAAAATTACAGATAGGAATGCAAATGATTTTATTATTCTTTCTTTCTTTCATTATTATTCTCTAAAAAAATTTAAATTGATTTTTTGCTTTATTGGAACTTCTTTATTGGAAATTATTAGTAATATATTAATATAATAATCATTACATATTTTTCCTTTATCTTTAGATAACTTGCTGTATAGCAATCTTCATTTGCTAAAAAAATTATTTTACTAACTTTGTCTTGTCTATTTTAATTAATACAATATATTTGTGGTAGTTACTTTTCTTTCTGCAATTTTTCTCTTTCTCATATATTTTCTCGCTCAATTAAGCGTTTATTCCTTCAATTTCCACGCGTATATTTAATCATCTCGACCACTGCACGAGAAATCATCTCCCTTGTACATTAAATTGACCGTTAGTATCCTTACTCGGAGAAGACGCATTTATTTCTTTGTACGTTTATCGGACACTCGCGTCTCAACATGTTTTCCCTGCTTTTAAGTGAGTGTGTTACACATACTCGATGAACATTCACCTTAAGAATCAAACAGAACGAACACATCGGCATGGAATCCATTATCTGGGAATAATACGTTCCTTAATTGTAGAAAAATCTTAAACTACACGATTAATTAATTATATACCTGACATATATTTATTGCTTAGAGACAACTGTGACACTACTCTGCGAAGAAATCAGCGCAACATGAAATTAAAATTGAAATTAGAATTTTTATATCTTAAACATGAATTATTTTGTTCCGGAACTTATTTGTTTCAATTATGATTGAACGAATAAATAAGTTAAAAATACAACGGACTGGAAAGGATTGATCGATCAAATTTTGTTTTTAAGCAAGATAGATCGATCATTTCATTAAGTAAGGCATACAGTAAGTTGCAATTACTGCTTATATCTACCATGTTGGCGAGTAATTACAGAGATTAGTATGCCATAATGAAAGATTTAGACCTCTTCCTGAATTAGTCATCAATTTGTTATAATGTACATGGTCAAGAGATAAAATTAATTCTTATAAATTAGGTTCGTCCGCACCGTTAATATATTTATATCCGCACTATTTAGTCCTTCATAATCTTCTGATTTCGCCAGACAGAGTAGCGTACTTTATCCCTGCTTTTTATATCCAGTGCTCGGTTTAATATGTTAAAACGTGTCGTCGTATGCGATAAAAATGAAGGTAATATGTACATTGTTATTCGCAGAAATCCTTCCGGCGGTTCAGGTCTCAGCGAAACTGGATCCCTGGACCGTGCTAAGGCTGCGCTGGAGCGTAGGAAAAAAGCGGAGGATGGCGGCGGTAATCCTGTACTCTGTAGAGTTGAAGTCACCAGGCCGAATCCTGATTCTCTTATCGACGAACTGCTTAAAGCAACGAATTTAGAGCAGACGGATCTTGAAAGTTCCGAAAGTACGTTTTCCTTCTAACTTACTTATTAATCCATTAATTATCCATTCAACAATGATAGTCATAGAAAGTAGAGCGAAGGATTTTTAGATTAATTGTTTTTTCTTTATTAATTTCTTACGCTACAATGTAAAGATCACTGTGAATTAATATTTCAGCGTAGTTATATTTTCGAATGTCCAAAAGATTACAAATTTTCTGATTACATAAAAATTTGCATTTTACAGCAACTGGTCTTCAACTCTTCATCGCGAAAGACGGTACGACTGCGCTTGGTAGTCACGAGGTGAAAAGCCAGATGCCTGCCGGTGTGTTCAAACAAGTGGTAATGGAAGAGAACAATAGGTAACACGAAGCCATTACCACAAGGCGGCAGTACGCAAGACAACCCAGCGCCACGTTCTCGTTGGCACTGGTGCCAGAGCTCGTCTACGAGGCCTACGAGCCTCGGTAGTCACAAGAGATGACGATAACAATGGACGAGGGAATCGTCGACTCGGGAGGAGCAGCCAAACGCGACACGAAGTCGCACATCCTCACTAGATCGTTCTAGATTATAGCTCTCCTCCGTACAAACAAAAAATGCACTTCGACGATCTCGGTAGTCGAACCGATAGCCGTCGAAGCAGTACGTTCGAGTCGATTACTTCGTGTGAAATCCATTGTACGGATTCGCCGTACCGAGGACCGAGGCTGATACTAATCATCCCATAAGTGCGCATTGAAACGTGAATAATCGGACAGCCGTGTGCAGTTCACGAAATTGTTAATTGCGTCTCAGCGCACGGCTGACCGAGATAATTTTCATACGTGGGTTTTGCATTTTCCAAAATCCCATGTAGCGAACGAAATTTATGTACAGCATTGCTGATGAACAATCTGCGACCTTAGCTGTGTGCAAAGCACAATTTAAAGACGACGTCAAGTAAACGAATACACGTTTTCGAAACTATTTCAAAAAGACAAATTTTTCTTCCTGGTAAACAAAGCACAATTATTCCCGTCGAGCGTGCTTCGCTTGGAAGGGGAGTGTTAGTCAATAAAGTTTTAACCGAGAGGGAGTACAGAGTGTAGTAAAAGAGTATAGTTACAGAAAAATAATGACAGGTGAAATGCGGTCAAGGTCCGACGAAACTTCGCAATGGGAAGTAACATCGAGCAAAACTTAAGCGCCAACTTTATTTACCTTACTTATAGCAATATGACGACGATATCGTGCTAACGTGCATTGTAAAGGTACACTGTAAAGCGACTCGAAGTTAGCGTGAAAAGAAATATCAAATTGAAACAGTATATATCGTGATTATATCCTTGTATGAAAGTATTCTTGACAGCATTTCTGACAATATTAGCAGAACGAAAAATATTTTCCCAGGATGGCTCAAAGTGATTTCCAGGAGGCACCTCGGGAAGTTACATTCTACTGATATTTTCGTTTTTAAATTGTAGTTTTACCATTTCTGCGTATTAACAATTTATTTTTGCTTTATATCATAGCGTATATTTTTTTACCATTTTTAGTTATTTTCTGCTGCGCTCTTTCATCGTTTATGAAATCCTCATCCATAATTAATCTAAAAGTGTGTTAATGTATTGAAAATGAAATTAGCTGAATAAACGAATCGGTCAGTTAGACAGAAAGAGAAAGAGAAATAATAATTTAAATTAATAATTTCAAACATGTGTGGTATGTGTTTGTAAATCTATACTTTAATATGAATATATTATTATTTTCAAGTAACTTTGCCTTGAAAATGGCACAGTTTTGATACTTCCTGAGCAATTCCGATTCTTGAATAGAAATACTTCTGAACTAACCGATTCACTTTTTTTTAAATGGAAATAAAGTTGAAGATATTTTTCTGTATGATATAAATGTTTCACGACTGAATATATATATATATGTATAGGACGTATTATTATTTTGTATTATCAAGCTCGACGAAGACCGTTTCGTCGAACCTTCTCCAAAGGCCCGGTGAACTTGGCGCGACCGGTTATCCGGTAGTAATTTGTGTATATAGTTATAGTAACTGTTACGTAGCTAGATCGCTGGTGTTGTATACACATTCTCTCCGTACTCGAATAATCTGTAATTGCTAGTGTACATTGTGCTGATGTATCAAAAAAGTATGCGAATGCGCGCGAATATTCTTTTGCGTATGTGTATATGCGACCGGGAATGTGTGCACGTGGGTGTGTGTGTATCCCTTTCTGAAGGTTCTTCGTATGCCTGCCAGACGGAAGGGATCGTTCATGCGTGTGCTTAGGTATGCCTGAATCGTTGCAGAGGGTAGTGAGTACTTCCAGCGTCCGTGAGGCCCGTTTCAGAAATTAATCTGAGCGTTTCGGTTCTCATGGCTCGTCGCAAAAAAAAGATAAAATAACAGAGTTATGAAGTTGATATAAAATCGTAAATGCACAAACGCTTCTTCAGAGCGCTCTTCGAAGCAATTCGCCGGTTTGATTTGAAGTGCCGATCTTGAACGCGCCTGCGAGCGACTTCCCCACGGAATTTCCATGGTGTTCCCTGTTGGAGTGCCGCTCCCAAGATCAGGTCCGCTAATTGTGCTAAACCGGGAAGACTGTAGAAGCGGTGATGATAATCGCCGACGCTTCGGCGGCAGATTCGTATATCCGATCGTGAGTCGCAGGTTTGATAATAAGCAGCCGTCGCGCTGTACATTTTTTCTTATAAATAGATCGATACGTTCCTTCCATCGTTGCGTTTCCTCTTCATTTTTACGTACGTTTTTCCTTCTTCTAGATCATACTCGAGTGCCGTTCGATACCACTCTCGATTTTATACGACCATGACCGTATCGTGTTACTCGAACGAATTCCGTCGTGAAAGCGTATTAACTCTCAACCGCTATTATGAGATCGAGCCCATTTCCATATATCGCATATTTTGTAAAATAACAGAAGGATTGCTCAATATACGCATAGTAACTTTACCTTAAAACAAGATTTTCAAAGGGTTTGTAGGGAGCTTGTAGGGGTTCGGTAACTGTAATTTAACAAGAGTAAATTTGAACACTTCTTTGAAAGTTTGCGATTAATTAAAAAAAAAAACAGCAAAAATGTAAAAATATATAATTTTTAAATTAATTTATGTTTTCATTAATTTATTATCTCAATTAAGTTGTATCTTGCATATATTTTTTAATATATATCTGTAATAGCTATAGCTTACAATATACTTTTATACTTGTTATGAGAATAGATAATAGAAACGATTAGAGTGTAATTAGAATCGTCAATTCGTTGAAAACATAGTGCCATTTATTATCAAAAGAGAAACTGAACCCAACATAGTCATATTCATCCCCGATTACGGTGGTTGCGAGTTAAAACGCAAGTCAATCTGCAAGCTTTCCCGTGGATGTGCGCGAGAGTTATTTTTTCATTCAGACGTGCCGCCCGCGTACAGCCCTTTTATTTATAAAATACGCGCGCGATGACCAGGAGATGCGATCTCCGTTGCGGAGCGCGTTCGCCGATTAGTTTATTTATTGAACGGAGTTTCTCGCGAAGGGGCGACTTTACGCGCGAGTATCCCTCCCGAGTGAGACACCAACGATTCCTCCTTTCTCTCTTCGTCCTTTTTTTTTTGTATATTTCAAGACAGAGGGTAGGTGCGAAAAGTCAGGCTCCGCTCGTTCGCCGAGTCTTCCTTCGCAAGAAGCCACGGTCGCAGACCGTTGTTCGTTTCATTCGCTCGGCAGATATTAATGTTGTGATATTTTACGATACCGTAAAAAAATAAGTACCGTTATTACCTGTATTATTATCATCGAGATGTATTGTAAGCAAAAAAAGTACGTTCTTTATTTCGGAGAGGGAGGGCGGCAGCCACGCAAGTCCGCCGGTCGCGCGCGTGGCCGCCTTCCTTGATTTGCAATTGTTAACATTTCGCGTCTAATCTTTACTTTTGTGAGACGAATACGAAACTTCCATGTGCTGATAATAACATTCTGAAAACCAAGAATGCCTCGTTCATTGAAGAATCCTGTCCACAATGACGTTTCTGTAGGAATTAAAGAAGAATTTGTTTTTTTACTTTTAAAATATAAATTTTATTATAGTATTAAGTATTAATAAAAATATATGAAATGTTTTTATAGTATAATCGATAAAAAATTTTTTATGATAAAAGTTACACAAAATTTGTAGTAGATATATTTTTTTCATTGAGTTTGAGATGAGTTTTTGAATGGTATACATATTCCAATTACTCTTCTGTTAATTTTCTTAGCTAACGTTTTTAATTGTCCAATTATTTTTAATTTTTTCTACATAAGTAATGTTGCGTAATCTTTATAAATATAATTATGAATTAAACAAATGAAAGAGTACATACATTCAACGCGAATTCGTAGAATTTAATATCGCATTATTCGCTCAGTTTATATTTTACTAATACATTTTGGTACTTTATTATTTCGCAATAAAATGGTAATTAAAAGAAAACAAATAAATAAGAAAAATAAGAATAGAAAAAGCAATAGAGAAAACAAGTAGTTGATAAAGAAATAATTTGGAAAGAAAGTTAATTCTTTTATTTTCAAATTATTTAGCAACTATATAAAAAATATAAAAATAAGAATAGAAAAAGCAATAGAGAAAACAAGTAGTTGATAAAGAAATAATTTGGAAAGAAAGTTAATTCTTT
>VBVQ01000627.1:0-51855 GCA_011636635.1 Tetramorium simillimum
GCCTTAATTATACGAAGAGCGACGGAGGACCCGGGAGCTTGACGTCGACGACGTCACCTCGTTGAGGCCTACCGTGTCAGAGACGAATCGAGGTCGAGGACAAGAGCGCGCGTATCTCCGCGCCGTGCAGCGCGCGCGGAGCCGCTCGAGCATTATTTCCCGCCGCTTGGAAAAAAAAACTGAACACTCTGCCGAGTAGTATCGGAAACAGCTGTGCCGGGATAACGATCGCGGTAAACCGCAGGAGTTATCGAATATTTCAGCGTAGATAATCGTTGGCGCAAATTTATTTTGTCACTGACAATGAGGTCGACGGAAGCGGCGCGCGAACGTTGAAACACAAAAGGCAAACAGTATTAAATTCTATAATATCTCTGGAAATGTTTTTTTGGGAACAGCCCCCGTGGCACTGCGGGAAAACATGAAAAATGAATTTTTACTTCTCCGGTTTAACCGGCCTTTCAGTCTTCGGTTATTTCCCGACAACTTTGTTCACTTCGCGTATTATACCGTATGCGTTATTACGGTCCGATAAAATGGGCCAAATGTATTATACAATATTCTACGTAATTAATTGGCTGTTCACGGATAACTGGATTTCGATAGCGCCGGCATGTAAAATCGATGGACGTTTGTAAAATTTGTGTCACACTAATTCTGGATATTTGGTCATTAGTTGGGTAGCCCTGTTTGTACAAAAGATACAGATAGCGCTCCCGAAATATTTATTCCACGTCTGTTACAATATTAATGGCATATTTGAAATGTTTAATAATTAGCGTTGAAAATGCGCATTTTGAAAAATCCCCCGAAAATACAAACGTAATATTCGGAATAATTTCAAAACGCAAAATTACCCTAATGAACCTATTGGCAACACTATTAATTAACACCTAATGCAATTTTAGCTATTTGAAAACTTAGATTTATTTAAATGACTCGAAAATGACGGGATTGTCGCATCAAACTGAGATGGCAGTTTAATGAAATGGAATAATCGCCGTGGAACAATCGATCCTCCAGATATAATTCTACGTCCGTCGCTTAAGAAGCCCATCGTTATTGATTCGGATAAAAAGTCAATAAAAAGTCAATTTAACGAACAGTCTGCTTTCACGAGATAAGAATGAGCGGAACGTGCGATTTTCCGGGATAAAATTATCGTTAAATCATTGACAGTAAAGCTGGGGAACAAAGCGTTCGTGCACGATGGCGCAAAACGATCGTAAACTTTACGACAGCTTATTTCAGTTGCGAGTTCGTGCGTTCGATCGTTCTTTACAACATCGCGACGGCAAGAGAGAGGAAGGGCCTCCTCCGGCTCTCACCCGGTACAGATCCGCTTTTATCTCCCGCCGGATCGCCGCTCGGAGCGACGAACAACTGATTTCCCGTGGAAAATCGTACTTGGCGCGATTAAGGGCCAACGACAATCGCCGCGTCTAATGACATTTGCTCAGCCAACACAGCGCGACATTTGCACACGCGCCCTCCGCTTCACGGTAGCGGCACACGGTAGATTTCCGCATACGATTCTCGGTTTTGTTTTCGAAGGGCAGCGGCGCGCGGACCAACTTTTCAAGACAAGAATAACACGCTGTTATCATAGTCAATATTGTTTTTCATTGTCCCTGTATTTGTTAGGCGCGTTACTAAAATAGTCGCGCGAGGTTACCGAGGTGCAGACGTTTATCGCTTGCCATAAGTCTCGCACGGAAGAGATTATTTTTATGTGGTCTCGTCGCGTACGGGGCTCCGGCGTCGCCGAATCTATCATGCGAGTTTGATATTACAAATTCACGAATACGTATAGGTATCGCGCGCGGGGATCTAATATATTCCCCGGGATATTTCGGCAGCTACGGCGTTAAAATGGGACACGCAACACATCGTAAGAAAATGATTCCTCGCGAGAAGTTAGATAGCCGTAAAAGCCGCGTAAATCAAATCGTGAAGGATTTACGATAAGTTACTATTAGCGCCAGATTTATGTCCCGCGCGTCAGCCGGCTGTTTCAGGTCGCTGTCGTTTAAGTCCGTCGAGGTCGTCGTGAAAAAGAACCGCCTGTCACTTCAATTAAGCCGTGATTGCGGTCGCGTGCGGCTGTCTCGGCTAGGTAATACGTGTGTGTTTATCAATTTAAGACAAAAACTACCAGTCGGACGAAACTATGCGAACGCGGACGAAACAATGGCCGTTTTCGTAGCAAACAAGCTTTTGTGAAAATCCTAATTAATCATTTATCCGTACGGGGATGATAGGAAAAGGAAGAACAATGTGCTTTGTATCATATTCGAATATAGTCTCGTTTGGGTTCATCTTCGTATCGCATATTTTGCACTAATATGGCTGTTTAATTTTTTAAATACATCTATTGCCATGAAAATCTTGTAGTAGATTTAGCGTTAAATCCGATCGCCGTACCGCAACGCAGGTCCTCGTCAGTTTGTTAAAGAGTATAAAAATAAATTGTTCTTAAAGTTCTCTCTCTCTCTCTCTCTCTCTCTCTCTCTCTCTCTCTCTCTTTCTTTCTCTCTCAAAGTTGTTCAAGTGTAACCTTCAGAGGGAAGTCTCGAAGAAAGATTCGCTCGGTCGTCTCATCTATAGGCGGGTTGATCGATTAGACGTCGAGACGGCCGTTATATACAATCGATATTTATGAAATTTGTCCATTTACAATCAGCGCAATAATTTCGACAATGGTAATTCCGTGCTAACGTGCTCGTTACGAGAGAACAGCGATTCCGGATAACCGTGACGTGAGAGTGAAACGCTCGTTTTTAGTTCGCGATATCGTATTACAAATGAAACGAGGCTCGTTATAAACGTTAAATGATATTCGAAGTCATTCGAATCCGTTGAATAAAGAGTTTCAATTGCAGATGTATTTACGTGGATATGGTTGACGAATTTCAGATTACCATTCGCGCATTGTATGCATTTTACGTACGCATCATAGCGAGAGTGTAACGCGTATACGTAAAATAAACCCGTGACGTACACGATGAAACGCATACAGGGCTGGCATAACATGACGAATTAATTATTAACCGAACAAACATTTCGTGCCTTATTGCAGACATGTAAAATAATTATTGCCCCGTCATTACAGAGGCAGCCGCCATTCCTCCTCCTCGTTTTGAATATTTATGACCGAAAGAACCGTTCGGGATGGTTACTCCGGGACAAAAATCTCTTATGACAGAATAGCCAGAGTGCCGTTTCCCACTTCCTGCTTCCTCGTCCTCGCGTTCCGTCCGCATGCCGCGGCATATATCGGCGTACTCCACTTGAATCGAAAAACTTTGCCATTTGGCAGCGCACGAGTGGAATAAACGGAATCGAGATAAAATGATAGCTGTAGAAACGTCGGTGGTTTCAAGTGGCGTGGAACCAAAAGGTGAGAGGGAAGGCGAGACGGCGAAAGAAGGATAAAGAGGGACGCAACCTCTCTCGGCGGTTTAACCTTCCTGAAAACGAAGGGCAGTTCGCCGCGGCTCATCGCGGCGTCCGCGAAGTTCACTCGTCTGGAGGATTATGTTCGTACTTATATACACACGTGCGCGCGCGCGCGCACTCACGGGGCGCCCGAGTGTTTGAGGAAAAATTCAGGAAAGTACTTAGCCAATCGTGAAATTAACTTTACGCCCCCCTTCCGCCGATTATTGTGGCTGGCGATGCGCCAGCACGGAGACCGTGAATGCCTCCGGATAGATCGCCGCCGGATACGTTCGATCGCGATCGTGCAAACGCCCCGACGGATGGGTGTCGGGAAAAAAACGACGGATATATGAAAATTACGCGTCGACGCGATTGACGTCCCTCCGGAACGTGCCGTTCAAACGTGCGTTTCGCGTGGCCGAGTTGATCGCGAAGACATCGCGTGACGTTCGTCAAGGGCGCGTCCGGCGCGACTAACGCAATACAGGATTCCCGCTTCTGCTTTTGTGTGTGGCCGGCCCGCCGTTTTTCACGCAACTTATCGGGGCATCTCGTGTGAAAAATGTGCGAGGAAAACTGTGCATTTTCATAACCGGGCGGGCGTGCAAATTTGCATACGTTAATGACCGGCGAATTTTATGCGCCCGCCCACAGCCGCGCGCGTACGCGCGCACGCACACACGCGAGTCAAGGTTAACTAATTAATAGAATAATTACTACGTGCCTGTAATGAAAGTTTTGCCTTTATCGGCGGCCGTAATTTGGCGAGCGAACTAATGAAATTTCTCTTAATATATCGCGCATAATCATTGATTTCTGTTGCGGAACAAATCTGTGGGAGCTATTGATACAACGGCAAAGTGAAAGGTAATTAATTAAGTTGTGTTTGCGGAGCCGTCCGCTGATTGATTGCGTGGTCTTGCGTGAAATTGGTTTGCACAATTATTTCGCGGAAAGAAATTTAATGCGCGGTCGGTGTTCAATCGCCGCGTTTCGCTGGCGTCCGCTGCATTTTCTCCTTGATAAATCTGATCTCTTTCCGAATCGAATACGCGCGAGATACGTTGTCGGCTGATTAAATAAAACGCGGATATATTATTATTATATCGAATGCTTATCAAAACAAAATGATCGATAATGAAATCCGTATTTTCACTAAACGCGCCTTTGTGCCTTTGTTCGGTATGTACAGACTCGTTCGCGCCTCCCGATAATGCGGCTTCCTAATAACGACGTATAGTACACGATGGATAGGAAGTAACGCACGAGAAAAGTGACGCGAAGTGAGTTTGCCGCGGCAGTATCATTAATCAAAGTTGCGCCCAAGTGCGAGCCGGGGCAAAAGGTTGGAAATTATCGAACTTGCCGAGCCCGACAACATCGTTGTTGCGGGGTATCGACACGTCGATCGATCCCCCGCCCGTAGGAGCGAGAGATATTTCGCGGGCGGAATAACGTGATCGAATTATCACCGGTCGCAGGCTCGCTTTTAATCGAATCACGCAGGGATGTCTGCGGATGGGCTGGAGACGAGAGACGAGAGCCGTGCCGGGGGACGGCGAGGCGCGAAGAAATCTCGTGCGACGCGCGCTGGCGAAAGAATCGCCGTCGCGACGCCGACGGTGATTCAAGTAGAGCAGGTGTGACACACTCGAGGCGGGACACAGCCAACGTCCAACGTCTCATAGCACTCGCTGCGCGACGCTTCCTTCCGACCGGTAGAGCATATGTACTTTCGTAAATGCGTTTGCATGCAGTGCCAGATGGTGCAACCTGCATGCTTATGTGTATATCAGTACTTCGCACAAAAGGACCGGGGCGCGAGGGACGACTTACTTTTGACGCATTACGTCGTCCTCGTTTATCGTTTCTCGCTGTAAACTCGCATGCTGTGTCGTTGTGTGTCTCCTCCCCCCCCCCACTGGTTTTTATTTGAGCCTCGAAAATCGGAATGATTGTTGCCTGCCTCGCGTTTTATTTATTCGTGGCATGCCCCTCCTTGGATGTACTTGTGTCTTGCGGCTCACGAGAGAGAGATATTATATATAGCGTTACCAATTTTATTTTCATGACGCGTATCACTCGCGTAGAAATCCGGGATCGATATATTTATTCTTTTGCATTCTCCAGTCATACCGTTGTGATATTTCTTTGGTAACAGTTTTCGCCAGTAAGTGACAATAATTATTGTTATCACTCTGTTTTTTTTTCTTTGTACCTAGATTGACATGGCATTTCACGAACGATTTTACAGTCTGTCGCGTTTTGCGTTTTACATTCGCCTTTATGATTCCATTTTGTCGCATACAAACAAAACGCCGGAATGAAAGGCGAAATGCAACGCGTAAAGTGACAAACTACGAGGTCGCTTTGTCGAATAGGGCATAGTTATGCGCTGTCGTAGACATACTTTTCGCACGCGGACCAGCTTTCAGTGGCACTGGCATCGGTGCGTATGTGAAAAATTTCCGTTTGAAAGTACACGGGTATGAATGAGAACTTTCAGAAAGCGAAGGATCACAAACGCACAGTGCCGCGACTGAAAACTGATTTGCGCGAAAAGGCGCTTTACTAGACGCCGCATTCGACGGCTGATCATACATCGGTGTTGTTCCACTAAATCCAAGTGATCATAGACGTATTAGTGCCGGCATGTGTTCGTCACAACGACACTTTACGTTTATTTGTTTCTCGGTTTATCTATTTAATTTCGTTTATCTTTTTTCGATTCCTTGGCAAAAACCTTATGAAAAGGCTGCCAAGTAGCGAGCGATGATTATATAGATGAACAAAGTTTTAAACATTGCATATCTTCTATTCCTTTAATTTTTTTTTTTACACCAGCGATGCGAACGAATATTTGTTATACAAATGCCTGACATTTTTTTTTAATCGACACTCGACATGGAAACTCTCGTGATGAAACCCCCCACACAACGTTACGTTTGTCGCAAAACACGACGGCTTGTGGCATGTGGTATGGAATGTGTAAATGTAAACATTTCGAAAATTTAAATTACTACCTTACATTACTTCCTTAAATTACATTCCTGTATCACTTACAAAGTCACACAGGTAATCACATCTCGATTGTTAGGTATGTTTTTTACTAATTAAGCTTCCAGTAGTAATATCTTTTCCTACAGCGGGATTTACATTCGAGCTTACAGCTTAGGAACGACAGAGAAAGAGAGGGAGACGTCCGGAGTGATCAAAGTCAAATGTCTCTTGGCTGCATCCCATCTTTCCCTCGCTGCGTACTTCTCGGTTAACATCGAATTGGTTTTTTTTTCCCCCTCGTTTGTCCGTTATGCCGGCAGCTCGTCGCGCGCCTTTTCCGTCTCTCGCATTCTCGCCCTCTTCCCTACTTTCGCGAATATTGACTCCCCCGCTCTCTTTCTCTCTCTCTCTCTCTCTTCCTCATTTAGTTTATTTCTTCCCATTTCTCTCCCCCTTTCTCTCTCTTTCTCGCCCCTGCCTCTGGCACAAACTAGTCGAGGCAATAAGACGAGAGTACGAGAGTACGCCACCTGTTTCCAAGTGTTATGAGACTTTCGGGCCGGTCACGCCTGTGTCTCTTCACGTATACTTCGTAACTACATATGTATAACACAGAGCGCGGACACGGGAACGCCGCACATTTGGAACCCTCTGCAACCTTCGCTGTACACCTCCGTTAACACCAACTTCCGCCCATCTACCCCATCGTCACCACACTTTACTCCCGCCGGATTCCCGAGATTATGTCGCCGCGGCAAGGACGTCCTTTAACTGGATCTTTCCACTTTGGACACCACGTGGTCACTGCCAGCTGTCCCGGCGGAGATTCTCGATTAACTCCTCCGGTTGGCGTGTCTCATCGCGCCGCTTAGAAATGAGATTGACGGTCTGCTGGACTCCCTAGCTCCCGCCTCTTTTTTTTTTTATTCTTGTCGATACTACCACCAGAAGTATGTCCCATTTTTAATTTCGCTTCAAGAGATATGCGCATCGACTCGAGACTCGGCGTGTAACGGGAACGTTGGGGAGGCTCGTGTGCCGTGTCTTTAAACAACAGGTAAGACCTCGAGTTTAAGATGTTGCCCACGCACAGCTGTTCTCATAACATTCAGTGAAGTCGTACTACCGGGGAGCGTAATAAGTATCGATCGCCGTGCAGGGTTGTAACCAGCTGTGCGCACGTATTTATCGCCGGGCGTCTGAAATCTCGAGTCTGATTTATTCCCCGCGAGATATACCCCGTATTCCCGTGAGAGATCGCACTTAGCAATTTTTTCCTATTTATCACGCCGCGGAACCGGCCGTGCAGCCGAGTCATTTCGACACAGCGTTGCGTTAGTTTAAACAACAGGTCGTAACGATCGCCATTTTCTTTAGCCGCAGGAATAACTCGAGCGAGAATTCTCTTTCCCCCCTCGGGGGCGTGTTTCGATAAGGTTATATTATAAACGCTCGTCGACTTTTTGCCCGGCATTTTATTTCTATTACGCGAATCTTTCATGTCGCTATTAAGAAACAATTTCAGAATAATCGCGAGCTTATCGAGAATCGTTCATCCACGTAGCGTTCGCAAGGTACAATTTTTCGACAAAAAGGTTTCCATCCGCTTTGCCGTTATCTCGGTGTACCACTTACAATGGGGCCATTATCCATCGACTTTCTCCCACGTATAAGTTACCACGTAGCGCCATCGTAGCGATAGTAATACGCTTCTCTGTATGAACTACCGTAATGCCGAGTGGAACAAAGCGTAGCAGCAGCGAACGGATGGAGAAACTTAATCTTCCGGCGAACGCGTTCTGCAATGTAATGAATGCGAATAATACAGAAAGGGTAAAAGGCACTCTCTCTCTCTCTCTCTCTCTCCCCCCTATCGTTATCAGGTCTCTTATCGCGGCTGCCTGTAAATTAGAAACTCGCTGTATTACCGGTGCGGCTACGTCGTAGATTGCGCGGAGGGAAGAAAAAAATCATAACGCTACTTATTTCCGTGCGTTACGACTTTGCCGATGCGGCGAGAGAGATACCGCCCGCGCTCGCGAGATATACCGTATATCTCTATCACTTCCGCTATTTTCACACGCGACGTAACCATCGGCGCATTCATCCTTGATAGAGACCGGAGGGGTGGGGGAGGAAGGGGGGGGATGATGATCGCTTTACGCGCGCCGGTAGGAAAAATAAAACCTTCGGATGTACGTACGTTCGGAAATAAAGGACAGGATTTATTATGCAATATTTCGCATTCGTGCACGCGTACCGACGTTGGCTCCGCGACCGTATGTAAACGCCGGGCGTGCAGAGAGTAGTATATCACGTGTTTACCGTATTTTTTTTTACGCATCGGAGGATAATTGGAACGACAAGCGTACCCGCGACATCGTTCGACGCGGAATAGAGGGATCATCGGTTTAACATCTGCAAAAATATGTAAATAGAAACAAACACGGCTGTGTGTATCTCGTCGCATTCTCAATACGCTGCGCTCGATACCCCTGGCATCTCTCTCTCGCGATATAACCGGATTTAACGCTAAAATAATTATACCCCTCTCATTCTGTTTTCATGCCGATGCGAGAAGTTAAATACGACGTGTTATCCGCATTTTCATATCAATTTGCCAGAAATTCACTTGCGCGCCCGCGCGTCGGTCGTTTCGTGTGTATCGTCGAACTAGATTCACGGGGAATTGAAATACTTATGTATTGTACGATATTTATTGTCGCGTTGGACACGCGGCGCACACGCGTGTCCTGTGTAATGACACATGTTGCCCCTCCCCTCTCCCCCTTCCCCTTCTCCATGGTGCAACAATTCGCATTCATTTCGTGCCAATTTCGCCGCGCTGAATAAGATTGCACGATCGCGCGCGTTCGATTTGAGCTGGGTTTAAACCGGGCGGTTGTGCGAAAGTGTAGCTGGCTATTCGTCAGCCGACCGTGCTTTCGATAGCGGCTAATCGCGGGCGAAAAGCGGGTTTGCGGTGCAAACTTTATTTCGCGCTCAACAGCCACCACAATGCAACCCCCGATCGCACCCACTCGGCCACCGACAGTGTGGCCATGAAAAAAAAAAAAAAGTATACAGCAGACTGTGCGTCTGCAGGGGTGTCAAACGGGAGCAGAGTTTTGTTTTCGGATTTGGGATCGGCGCAAACTCTCCGCACAAACGTTCCGCAATTACAAGCAAATACGCGACGCCTAATATTGTTCCAGATGAAACGTTTTGAAAGCTCGCGCAATCGTCGTCTCGCGAAACGTTTAAAATTGAATGAGAATTTTTTTTTCCTTCCCGCCTGAACGAAAAGTCACTGTTAAAATTTATTATGATAAATAACGTGTGAGGAAATATACGAGAGCACGTCCGACCGTCGACCGGATTATCGCAACGGATAACTTGATGCTCGACGTAACGAAAGGTGACTGATCGCGAAGTTGATGCGATTTGGTCGTACTGCTGTCAAGCATCGAGGAAAAGAGCGTTTGACACCCCGATAGTTGATTCTCCTCATCTTTCGCTCTCATGTGATACTGTAACATAATCGTCTGCCACTCATTACAGTCAAGTAGTTGTTTCTTTTTGTTCTTCTTTGATTTCTTATGATTTATATATGTTTTTGTTACAGGGGTCCCGCGAACATTTTCGGCTAGGCCTTACCGAGGAGGTTGGTTCGTTTGTTTGGTTTGCAATTAGGATTAGTCAGTAGATTTTTTTCTCTAAAAGCCCTAGTCCTCTCCTTTTTCTTTCTTCTTCACGCGTATAGACTTCGCTTTTACATACATAATACTCGTCTGTCTTTCCCCTGTATTCTTACTACTACTACTACTACTACTATCTCTTTATATATATTATATATATCTATCTATATCTCTCTGTCTTTCACTATCTACCTTTCCCTTTATTCTCTTGATGCCTCGATCGTCGCTCGACCATGCTAACACCAATCACCACCTTTGAACGTTACTAACCGTAGCATATATATCTATACATACGTACGTGCAGACTCGATCCTTGCATATGTGTACTTAGACTCACACGTATCAAGATGTATGTATACGCATATATATGGATATGTGTATATTCGATTATATACCGATTGATTTTCGTATCAAGCAGTGTGTGACTTCACCACCACTCCGACTCGATTGACACCGATTGACTTGTTCTCTCTTTCTCTCTCTTTGTTTGTTTGTTTTTTTTTTACATTACTTTTTACTTTTTTACGTTTGTCGAAGGTCCGTATCTCTAGCTTTAGTTGATCGATGTTTAGATATGTGATGATTAAGATATGTCCTTATCTGTGCGTGCCTTGTCAATGCGCGCGTCTCCCCCCCTTTTGTGTATGTACGTGTTCGTGTCGTTGCGTAGGGATGACCCGCAATCCCGTCATGTTTGATCGTTTCTGATTTATTGATACTCAATATTTAGCTGTAATGATAAACATTAGATAGCCGATTGGATATTTAGTCTTAATGTTTTTTCTCGAAAACGACTGCACAATACCAGAGAGACGAATACACCTGTCCGTATGCTGCTTATGAGACCATTCCATTTGATCGAAACCATTACTATCACATCGGTGTTTGGACCGAGATACTTGAGAAACGCGACTAACGAGCTCGCCGCCTAAACATTTTTATCATAATGCATGAGAAACTAATATTTTATTCATCAGGTGTCGAATGAACTAAGGTGAAGCTCGGTGAGGAGGGAGGGACAGCCGTCTCCATGCTGTGTGTCTGCGGTAAGATACGCGTCTCACAATAAAGTAGAAAACTTTCATTTCAATGTACGTTACGTTTCGTTAACGAATAACGAAGCGTGGCGACCTGCGTCCGATATACATATATTCCTTCTGCTTTCTTTATGAAATTATGTATATTGCTTTCACGATGATTACGACGATTGTATGCATCGATAAAATGGCATGAGTTGCCACGATGACTGCAACAAATGATAATTGTTGTTGCTATTGTCTTGTGACACGGCAGAATAATTTTTATTCAACATTTTTACAAATTATTACAACAGCGGCGCATTGTAAATTGTTATTGCGCTGCAAATTTATGTCTCTAGTATTAGACACAATTTCTACCTACCTAAATCGATTGGTCTGGTAGTAATCGTCTTAACAGACGAATCGTCCAATTGATATCTCTCTATTTATGACATGAAGCGATACCGCCAAACGGATTAGTGGTCCAGACGCACTAAACCGATACCGCAATCTTAGAGTCGCCTCCGAGACGACCGGAGTAAAAAAGTTACGTCGCGAAGCGGATCCCAACAACGATGCGGTTTTTGCCGGATTGACGTCTCAAGTCTCGTCTCATGTCGTCTCGAAAGTTGAGAGCGGGGATCTACGACATCCGTCGATGGCGCCGTCGATGGCGCCGTCGATGGCGAAGACGTTCGCCGACATGCACTCTACATCCCCCAACGAAGCATTTTCATGATGCAGCCTCGAATACAGAATTTTATCGCGCGTGAAAGGCGTGAAATGCTTTATCTGTTTGGAAAAGATTCGTATTGGCATTGCGATCTCTCTGCATCGAGGAGAGAGAGAAAGAGAGGGAGAGAGATAGAGAAAGAGAAGAGAGAGAAAGAGAAGAGACAGGAGATTGACTGAATATGCAATTTTCACAGTTTCTGACAGGTTTTTACTGCGCCAATCCACAGATACGTTACTCGTTAACGTCGAATTGTTATTCTAGTTAACAAAATATTGGAATTCGTTATGTGAGAAGATATAACATATGCGGCACGTCAAATAATTGAGTCTAGTTTCGCATGAATTTTGATTCGAATTTGGAGTCTGCTAATTTGCACGATAAATTTTATTTCGCATTGCATATTGAGTAAAATGTAACGCAATAAAAATTGTGATGGAATTTTTGTAACTCGCCGGGGTATTTCATTAGCCGCCGTTATCCGTACAAATGTTTTATCGCTGCTGAAACTTCCGTAGCGATTTAAAATTTCGGTATGATAGCTGCGAAACTGCAGATGGATCCGTCTCTCGTCATAATAATGCCGCGACCCGATTCGGGGGCCCTGAGAGATAACTGCGCCAGATCCGCAAAGATCAGAATAATAGTCCGTCGCATAGCGGCTGCATATTAAACGTCATTAAATTATGGGTGGCCGCCTTGGATTACCCTCCGCTTACGCTTATAAGCCGCCTCGGTTTTACGAGGTAAGACGTACGACCGCAAAGATGGAAGGGCGGAGATAAGGGTTGAGAGGGAAGGATGGCAGACATCGAGAAGGCGGATTATTCTGATACTTAAAATACGCTTCGCGGGCTCCTGATGATACTGCGACCATGGGACAGATATGAATGCGTGGATTAGGTCTCCGCTGCAATAAATGTAACGCGAAACTTTTCACCGCGCCGCAGTTACAATGGTCTTTTATAATTAAACGAATTTAATTGTCAGGACTGCAGCGACATTTCTGCATAGATACATTTTGGAATTAGGTGGGAAATTGGCAATAATTAATACGGAATATTACGATCATACGTGAAATTAGAAGTAGCTCGTGAATAATTATATTTTATTGTACTGTACGCGATGTAATCATGTTATAATTCGTTCAATTGTGTGTTCATACTTTTCGGTTAATTTTGGCAAATTACCTACGTTCGCTTTTCTATTAATTTATTCATTAATTAAATCGCTTGTGTGACCTAATCGAAGTTCAAATTATAATTAGACTCCTTTGTAATAATAGATTATGATGTAGTTATCCATTATTTTGTAGCATTAAAGTATATTATAGGATGATAGACGTTTTTTTTTTGCAATTTTATGATTCGTTTTTATAACTAATTATGGCAGTAAATTGTTGATATTGATTGTAAACCTTTTTTCCAAATAACAAAAATTGTTTTAAAGTTAGAAATGTTCGAAATTATTGAAATGTCTAAACTATTAAAAAATTGTTTAGAATAGAGATATAAAATGTCCCAATATTTAATGATAAATTCTTTTGTCAATTTAGATTTTTTTAACGAAAATATTGAAGCATCAATAATTCTATACTGTCAATTTCAAAACATAAATGATTAAAAAGAGAACTTTTAGGAAGAAAATTTGAAAAATGAATAATGAAATTATATTTTACGTTGGGATTTAGAGTGGGATTTATTTAAAAATTCTAATTTGGTATTTAATGACAAAGATATGTAATATAAAAAATTAAAATATTACAATAAATGATGAATTTCTCTTAATATTTTTACTTAAGAAAGATATCGATTCTAAATTTATGGACGATTCCGTCTCTCAAAGGATATCAGATGATTTTGTAAACTCTGTACACATCATCGTTAAAGTATCTCATGGTATTTTTAAACGTATATAAACTACATCAAACATTACCATTTTTTCTTAGGCCGTTGTTATTGACATATTAAGGAACTTTGAGAAATTTTCGTTTCTCTTAGAGAGACGATAATTTATTAAACATGGCACGTGGATGCTATCGGTTCAGAAGTGAGGGTAATTGGACCATCTTCATCTGGGGAAGAAAGCAACGTAAGGTTCTCTCCGAAGAACGCAGTAAATGGCGGTAAACGAAATGGCGGTAAAGTAATTTCTCGACGATTTATTGATGAGACGAACGTCTCCCCCTCTCATCGTGAGACATAAAGTAGGCGCCGCCGTGATAAAGGTAGACGAGGGCGGAAACGGAGAAACGGAAGAAAAAGGGTATAGATTTATTCGTTCTCGGAGCAAGAGAGACATCGAAGCGCGGACACCTGCGTCCGAGTAAGCTCACTCCTCGCTCGCTTCGCCTCGCCGTTGGCCCGGGATATCGGTGGAGGTTTGAGAAGCTACAGGTTCGTCGTACGGACCTGACATCTTCCACCGAAACTCCGGTGCTTCTCGTGTACGTCGCGCAGTAACTTCCTCGATGAAAACTGCATTACCGAGTTACGAAGCGGCGGCACTCAGCCTCGGACAGGTGCAGCGGCACGCATCGCGCACACACGCGACTGCGACACGTGTGCGCCCGACGGGAGCGGCTGCTACGACGACGACGACGACGACGACGACGACGTTAAGGGCGAGGCAGGAACATCGGCAGACAACACGGCCGCATTGTTCCGGCGGGCGAAATTCACTCTCGGAGATTCTGTCAACTCCGATCATCGTCGTGCCGAGTTTGAATAATCTCTCGGCTGTGCCCGTTACCTCATGTACAATGTAGAGTCCATCGCGATAAGCGAGTTTAATTTACGGACGAATAATGCCCGCGAGAAGATATTAAATTGGACTGCACCGGACTGCTTCCCAGTGACTTTACAACAATGCCCGCGGGAACATATATTTCTTTCAGCAGAGTAAATGTTATAAAATGCACAGTATCGTGTAACGAGCCACAATAAACACTCATAATACAGCTACATAAAGTTTTCAAGTTACATTTGTGCAAAATTTCGACGATGGAGACGCATGTTAGCTAATGGAGCAATACTCTATTGTATTAAGCTAATTTTTAGGTGTAAAACTACGGTTGTGAACAAGTTACAATAGTTCTATTGCAACAGTATCTAATTAAAAATGATATTTATCTTTAAACGAAAAGTAGAACATTTAATGAAGAGAATTTTATTATTCTCGCATTATTTTCAACGAGAATCGTTTATATAATTTTCAGTAAAATTTCAGATTTTGTTTCTTTAAATTTATGCCACTTCAGTGATAATTGACGAATCAATATAAAATCAGATAGTCCACATTTGTTCTAATACTGTAACTGTTTCTTTATTCGGGTCAGATTAATATAGCTTTGGAAAAATACCAAATGAAGATAGAAACTATCTACAAATGTAAAATAGTTTTTAATACTGTTTTTATATTAATTCGTGTTATATCATGCTCAGATTATCTGAACAAGATATTTTTAATTTTTCTAATAATGACAGTTAACGACAGTTAACAAGAGAACATATGAAAACTTTTTAAATTAAAATAAAAATTTAAGCTGCCACGTTTAAATGCTAATACATATTGAACGCACATCCATATTTACAGAAAAATTATAACGATTATCAGGTTTCACAGCCAATAAAACTACACTACAATAATTCTTTCGTCAGAGAAAAAAAAATATCCCTGATGGGATGCGCGTCTTGCCCGTTATAGGTATTATTTCCTTATAAGCGACGCGAAAACTTTCGTCGATATGGCAAAACTTTTCTTAGCGGTGCGCTTCCCCTTTTCCTTCCATCCGTCGGCCGCGTTACGCGAAAGGGACGCGGAGGGACTCCGGGTATGAGAGCGCGTCTCCCTGGCGGGGCGGCTCGCGTAAAGCGTGCCATCGACAAATCATCCGAAGGGAAGCGCGCTGCTCTGCCGGGTTCCTACCGTACCTATTCTCCGTTCGCTACCTACCCTACGGACGATTTGATTTATACATCGGTGTTGATTACAATTGATTTTAGTCCGAGCGCAGGTGAAACCCGGCCGCTGTACCGGCGAACGGACGTCGCTTCATTGTCGCGCGCGCGCGTACGTTGTCTCGCTCTTTCCGTTGCATTCGTGTGCGGACTGCGAGCTAGTCGCTCCTGCACACATGCATGGACAAACGGGACATGCCGGTGATTTTTGGAGCTTCGACGACAGGCGTCCGAGAAGTTCATAAATCATTTCTTGAATATCGAAACGTCAGTGCGCTTAATTTCCCAGTTGTACTTGTATATACGTTTTTGCGTGAAAATTTTATGCAAAAAAAAAAAGAGGAAAACCGGATCGACTCTATATCACGCTAATCTTAATCCTCTTCCATTTACATTATCATTAATGATTAGCCCCGATATAGAATGCACTGTTACAAACATTGCACATCTGTCTGGGGGCAACTTCCACATTGCC
Source organism: Tetramorium simillimum (assembly GCA_011636635.1). NCBI lineage: Eukaryota > Metazoa > Arthropoda > Insecta > Hymenoptera > Formicidae > Tetramorium > Tetramorium simillimum. The sequence goes on from VBVQ01000627.1 coordinate 16,326, forward strand.
AACTGTACATTTACACATTTTGTCCTCATAATTTATTTTCGAGTTAATTGAGAAAAACCTTTCAAAAACTTTCTGTGAAATGATAGAATATCCGGGCGTGTTTATTTGAAACGCCATATTGTCATACATCAAATTATCGTTTTAAAAATATTTTGCTGGGCAACATTTCCACCTGCTAGCCCCGGCAGATGCTCGGATTCGAAATCGTCACAACCTACATTTTTTCCGTTTTCGTATTCGCTTTCGCGTATCGTACCTTATAGGTATGTACACGTATCCGCGCTAGCAAACATACGGGGTCGTTCGACACGGCACGACGTTACTGTGCTCAACGGTCGAGTACGTGATTTCATTTGCGATACCAACTCACGATCGTTCTACATCCGCTGGAAATATGGGGCCTCACGTTCGTCCGTTGCCGCCGCCGCCGCCGTAGGTACCGACGGGGCACGGCACGGCACGGCACGGCGCCGTATACGTTCCTGTGCTCCATAAAGCACGCCTGCCTCTGGACCGCCGGGCGTTTAGCACGGAGGAATCGGCGCGTGAAGGACGCTTCCTCGATTTATGTGGCACCTTCGGGAGTCACGCTCAGCATCGAAAGTAGGCACTCGGCCCGATCGTTCTTATAGAGCGACATAATTTCCGCGGGAGACGGCATGTTTACCGTCTCCAACGTGCGTCGCCACGCGATGGCCGTCGTTAAAGGGCGAACATTCCCATGGCATTCCGGCAGGGACCGAATCGAGAGCCATTCAGTCGAATTCACAAGCGAGATTCATACTCGTCGTGCTTGTCTCTTGACCGAATTTTACGTAAGATCGAATGGATCTTATGGATCTAATGGACATTGTCGAGCGCAATCTTGCTCCGCTGGTAGAAGCTGGATTCCGTTGATATTTTAATCATACGTGCCATTTGTACAAACGTCGAACGCGAGACTGGTCGTTGGCGCAACGACATCTCGTAAATAGCTTTTATTGCTCAAATATCGTTCCCCGGGCATAGAATAGCGTATTTCCGGCGTACGGTCGGCTGCAAACGCAACGGCAAATTCATTTCATTACGAATTGCCATCTGAGAAGCGTATTCAAAGCGAATAAATTAATACCCGCTCGGGGTCGCGGGCAGCATCCCGATTTTCGTCGGGCGCAATTTACTTCTGTCAGTGCGGAACGCTTTATTGAAGCTTTATACGCTTAACTTTTAATTTTACTTCGCTCGCCGTACAGTCGTCCGATACAGCTCGCCGCGCTGCAATACTTGACGGGACAACATTTTTTTCGCCGTTACTTCGTCACGACTGAGTTTTATTGCGCGAACGTGAGCGTCTGCGCAATTGAGAGCCGACTAAGACCTCGATGGGATTGTGCTTAATAGGTAGTGCTGGTCCTCGAGAAAGGTCAATTTGCATCTCGTTACCGTCTAAAGTTCTTTCGAACGAGCGAACTTAACGAATCCGCGCGCGTATCGATGACGTGGACAATGGACGGAGGCTTTATCGTTCGATTTCCGTCGGGCCACGCACCCGACGCGATCCCTCTTCGTCTTCTTTCCTTCTCTCGTCTCGGCGTCTCCCGCCCCTCGGCGTGGCAGGTACCCCGATAAGTGTTTTCTTCGGGGCGAATGATTGGCGGGTGAATGCCGTGCGCGGCGAGAATTTCCATCACAATGCCGCTCAAGATACATACCCGCCCGAAGGGGTGCGCAAAATAAGAGGGCGACGAGCTCGTGGCCCTACGAGCAAAGGTATCTACCTCGGTTAGACCCGCTACGACGCCGGAGGGTACGAAGAGAGACCGAGAAAGAAGGAGGGACGGATTCTCTCGGCGGTTGTGCTCAAGTCTCGAGTGCTAACGCGTTCTCACCCCTTTCTGAGATGCTCTCAGTGGCGGACAACGGCGTACCTACCTATCGGTGAGGGTGAATCAGGGCGGAGGTTGGGCCGTGTCGACTCTCGACTTGGTCCGAGAACTCTCAAATGACCGGCTATTGTGCTCGCTAAAGGGCTAAAAGGCCGACCGGCCGATGAATTGACAGACGGATGTCTGTCCGCGCTCTCAGCCTCAAACTCGGATCTCCTCCGAAGCACAGTATTTCGCGGTCAGTCTTTGATTTTCAAGCCGCCGGATTTCGCCGTGCCGGATTACCTCTTTTTTAGATCCCGCTTCTTCCTCCGCGGCGAATTAAAAGGCCATATAAATTGATTTTCAAAGTTTTCTCTTTACATTTAAGGTATCACATTATTACAGATTGAAAATCAGGAAAGTTCTTAAAATTCTCGTAAAAGTGTTATCACTTTTAAATTATATTTATAAAACTCTCTAAAATTAATAGAAATTTTTATGAGTATAAAACTTCGTAATATGAAAAAAATCGAATTTTTTAGTTCGGTTCTTTACTCCTCATAAAATAAATAAATTAAAAGTTGATGTGGAATCGTTATTCAAATAGCATTCAGGAATACTTTAATAAATAATTTTTTTTTTAATATTATCCTATTTAGTTTCGTTATTATATGTTAACAAAAAATGTTAACAATTAAAATTTGTGAATGCTTCTGCAAGAGGAGGAAAATAGTTAGAAAGATTAACATAGCATTGTTTATTATATACATCAACGTTATTACAGTTTAAAAAATTTATATTTTGTTATAAGAATTATTTCGACTGATATTCCTGTACTATTAATTTGTATAATTTTCTTTGTCTAATCATCTTTATTGATATGATTCAATTTTGCAAACTATGTTTTCTTTTGATTTTTATTGCGACACTGATAAACTTTTCCGTTGATCGTCAGTTCCGACTGAGTTACACGATATTCATAATTTGATAAATCTGTCACGCGAGCATTGATAACCCTGGTCACTTGCTATTACGATTCATCGATGATCAATTTCGTGCAACGTTTAGCGATCCGCTATTGCGATTTTATAGCGCTCATGTAGAATTCTAGATATATCGAGTAACGGGATACGTTTGTCTTCTCGTACAATGATTTAGCCAACACGGTGCATCCGGTAGGTAACCTAGTTTCTACTTTGTCAGCTATTTCAATCACCAAAATGTTCGATGTCACTGATAAAAATAGATTGTACAGCAAGAAACTTAATGCTTCTAAGGATAATGGATTTGAAAACTATTTATTATTTTCATTACATTTTTCGTTCTCTCGGAATTTTTATCATTTTGATTTTATTTTTATTTATATACATTGAGAAATGGAAATTGATTTACTTGTAGAATATTTAAGTGGATATTATTTTTATGTTATAATTTACTTTTCAATGAATAATAAATGTTCCAACAATGTAATATCTAATTTTTAAATGTTTCTGATGTAAAATTTGCTCAAATATCACTATTTAAATGATAGGATTTTATTACTTATTTGTATTTTTTATTATTTTGATGAATAATTCTTTCATATCACTAATTGCTTATTATTAGAAAGCAAAAATTTATTAAAACGTATTTCTGTTGATTGTATTTATTTATTCCATCATATATATTTCACACATTAAGACGAAATTAATATATTAAGCCGTATATTTCTCAAGTAGTAATAAACAACGCTCGTAATACCGGCATTATCGGAGTTTTGAAACTTGTTATATCCCCTTCCGACTTTTTTATTTACAACGACGGTCTAGCTGTACATGGTGAATCTAGTTTGCTCAGAGAATACACAATAAGCTCTTCCGGTTTACGATCGACCTCGGATACTTCAGAAATCCCTTGCAGCTCTGATTGCTGTTTACTGACGTTCGACCGGCATTGTATTTTTACCGTAATGTGCGCCGATGTTTTAGACCATCGTGCATTAATTAATATTAAACGAGCGCTGAGGAAACTTCACGATAAGTTTCCGCCAGATTATGCGGCGAACCAAAGATTAGTTAAAGCAAGTTCCACGTATATCCGATTCAAGTATCAACAGACAGGGGATACGAATCTGAATAAGCTGTTAACCGTACGGCTTAGGATTATGCACCGTTCCTTGTACACTCGCTCTTCAGCTCGACATTCGGTAGAGACGTAGAAGCCCTACGCAACTAATAACTTTTATGAAGTGCGTTTCCATTATTCCGGCAGGAGCGAGATATTTCAGTCTTTGTGAGTTCGGTCTTTTCTTCGTTATCGCGGAAGTTTCTGGAACATTTGAACGACTGCGCGCCGCGCCGGGTTTGTTGTAACATAGTAGCAGTAAAAAGCGTTGCATGTAGGTGGAGCGGAATTGTATGCAAAAGAAACGTAGCGAAGTATTGAAAACTCGGCCGTCGTTACGGCGTAATAACTCAAGGTTTCCGCAGTAACAGAGAGATAAGTGCAGCGCGGTACGCGCGCGATAGAACTTTATAGCAGTGTATTATTGTAATGCAATATCGACACACTTTTGTAGGAATCGTGCGGCGGTTCATTATTCACTTAGCCGCAAAGACAGGACTTCTGATTGGAAAATTCTGTCCACTTGCGCTAGGGATGATTTAGTTACTGCTTTTGTCTGGGGGCAGAGATATAGAGTCACGTCCTTTTAATATCGATATTAATAATCTGTCCCTCAGATTGCCGCGCAGTTCATTATGAACTCTCCTGATGCACTTTCGGCCAGGCCATTCAATGGCTTTGTCACTCACTAGTTCTAATAGTGTGCTGGGTTCCATTAATTACCTCTTTTGTGTGATCGTTCAAACGTACACTCAAACATACTTTCATCGAATATCGCATTAAATCTGAATTCTGAACATGAATTATGTTATGTAATTCTATTACGCGTATTTTTTTATTTTTTGCAAAGTGTAAAAGTCTGAAAGTCTGATTACAAGTTCCATCAGATTTATCCTAATATCCTAATCGACTAAGCGAAAGTCCAGGATGTGAAAAGTAATGTAATGGTAATACAAAAGTAACAATTTTGTAAAAAAATTGTTTATCTTATTTTTCATAATTAATAATTTATGTGCTTTCTGCAAATTGCAATATTAGCGTTTCATTTTTTTTACTCCTGCGCGCGTGACGGTGTATCATATAATCTTCCATCTCCTGGAAAATCCTCCAACTGCATTACTTTTCGTAAGCGAAAATCATGGCGGAAAGCTTTACTATTAAGCATATATTGCGCACAGAGCGGTTTATACATATGTGAGAGCTACGTTTTAGGTCACTTAAAAGATATAAGTATAAAGCTGAGATACCTGAAACGTGTATGCGGGTGCACTTTAATATTTCCCTTCGATTTAAAAGAAAAAAGGAGAGAATAAAGCTAAAAACCATTTACGATTCACGTGATTTATATTATCATATAATTTTTTCGAGAGAGAAAAGATACTGCTTGCGATTCTTTGGAAACACACGAAATTGAGTATTTGATAGAGATTAGCAGATTATAAATGATCTACCCTACGGTTGATTGATTAGATCGAACCTATGTCGTCTTACGTTTACCAGCGACAACGGGATGAGCGTGCGAAGTTACCGAGATATACGAGGATTAAGGGACGACCCGTGGTACGATTGTCTGTTAAAGGACACTGATCCCGGCTGTAAATTGCCACAAGTCCGCGACAGGACTCGTGTACACGTTAACCAGAACTAAGGCGTTGGATGTGGGGCGACATTTCGTTGTCACGCAACCGCACGGAATCCCGCGGGAAGAATCCAAGTCGCGGGATTTCCGAAAACGTGTCAAGAACGTGTCATCAGGCACCCCTCGTATTCAAGTAGTCCTCGGAGCCGACGGAATCGCGATTTACGATTAGTAAGTCTGGTCGCGTGACAACAAGAGCTTCCCGTACTTCACACGAACTGCATTTACAGTCTGGAATATGTGCGATTTCGATTTACCTACTTCTTTTATTTACTTTTAGAAAATTATATTGCCATGATTTCTTTTATGCAGCTGCTAGTACAGTTCTTTTTTTAATACGCGGAAAGTCGTACATTGATCGCACTTGCGTATATCGGCACAAAAGAGATTATACGTCGTCAGAGTCAAAGAGCACAACGGCGACGTAGTGTGTCGTTAATTACAAGATCGAGTGAAACGGGGTTATATCGATCGCGTGACTGCGTTATATATAATCTGATGCTTATTCGGGCAAGACCTCGTTTTGAAGATTGAACAACTTAGAATATGGTGCAATTTTTACACTTGCCGACAGATGATTGACACGACATTTGACATTTCCATTTAATGGAATATCAAATTACAATCGTCTCATTATTCTATAATGGAATAATATAAGACTGCTTTTAGCGACAGAGACAATCAGTTGTCTGAAATATATTCAACTATTATTTGATGAAAGTTACTAATATGTGAATAGAAACGATGGCAGTGCAGAGAAATATAATTCTTATTATTACAGTCGAAATCTTATTCTAGCATTTCCGATAAGATATTTAATTTCCGGTACTGTATAATCTTTGTCCTATTTTTCTGTATTCTAAAATTCCAGATTTCTGTAATTCGTATCTATGTCTAAAATATATACCGTATTTATCTCTGTTGATACCTGCAATTTTTATAATATTTACAATTGTTTTTTGTGTGTATATTCTTATCAATAACGTTCAACGTTATAAATTCTCAGAGAATTCATTGTCAATAAAATTGTCAGTAAAAACGCGAGATTAAACGTCAATGGTGCGCTACGTGGTCGTTGCGATTACCTTATGTTTTTATAATTTCGCGTGTCAGATAAAAACAGGTTTTTACAAACGATGATGATGAACACGCGAGTCAGAGATCCGCGAGATACACTTATATCAGTTTTATGATTGCGCACGAAATCTCGCGAAAGAAAGAGAAAGAGAGAAAGTTACGTTGATGAGAGGGGAAAAAAGGAGGATCGCGAAGAAGGTGAAAGAAAATAGGTTAGCATAACGGAAATCTGGAAATATCGCAATGGTATATTTTAATCGTTGCATCTTCCAGTACTAGTCTGTCTGTATTTATTATTTAGAAATTTCGCGTATTTACAAATATAACAAACGCAGGCATTGTTCTAATAATATTGTTTCAACGAGTTCATCGGAAATTGATATTAGTATAATTGCGCTCTTCATCTGTTTAGATATGTTAATACCGCGTTTCTTTTATCTACTGATACCGTGCTCAGTTGTAATTATAGCCCAATGACGTGGCATAAAAAAAAAAAGAGGAAAATGGAACACACGCGTGCGCGCGGTGGGACGCAGGAAGAGCGCAGCGTCCAGTTGCAGCAGGGTTGGGCAAACCGCGGGCTGCAAAACGGCGCTGCCCGCGCGTAGCCGCGATTGTAAATCAATTAGCTCGCATTGTAAATAAATCACCGTTTTACAACTCCACCGCGCCGCGCCGAACGACATCCGTATGAAATTTATCGTCCATTTTCGTTCGTTTCGCTTTGATTTCGGGGCAGCGCCGTCGTCGTCGCGTCGGATGGGGATCGGCGGGCGACACGAGCGAATGTACCCTTATTGCCTTCGGTTGGCCGAAACCTTCCATTTTCATCTGCTCGTTTTAACGGCGGAAGTCACGAAGAAAGCGAAAATTTTTTATATGAAAAAATTTCCGTCGGACTTTATTAAGATTATTGGAAAAATTAAATGCACATTTATCGCCCCATTATTGTTGTACGTACTCGATAAAGCACAAATCATTATCAGATGCCATCTATAGATGTTTAATGTATAATTAGAGGAACGATATTTAACTGAAATATAATCTTTTAGCTAGAAAAATGATTTGCAAAATGATGCAGCTTACGACACTGGGCGTTCTTTGCGCGGCAAGGTGAATCAACAGAAACTTTTCTCACAGTTAAGCCATAAAGGGATTTCGCAAATCTCTGCTCGAGAGCTAAGTGGTATTAATAAATCGCCGGTTGTTCCCTCAGCGTCCTCGCTCGAGTCGCGGTCGCAAGTTAATCACCTTTTCGTTGTCAGACTTGTCGTCACTAGAGATGCATATTAGCTCGTCTATTCTCTGCTCCTCGCGACGAGCGTCACGCTCGTTTGCCGTAAAGCCTTTTTGAGATCTGCGAGACAAGGAAAAAGTTGGCATCGGGACGATGAGTAGTCGCCGCAAGATGAGTTAGCCGCTTGACTGCTCACGGTTACGACGAGAAACAGAGAGAAAGGGCGAAGGGCGGAGAGGAGGGGGAGAAGGAAAGGGGGAGAGAGAGAGAGAGAGAGATGAGGTGCTATTACGTCTTCTGAATGGAGGCGACCTCGGGGCTCGGTTGTAATTTCAGGAAATAGCAATTTCCAGGCCAATTAGTGCGCGAAATATTGCAAAACAATACGGGCGAGCTTGACGCGCGTACAATATGGCAGCGACGCTGCGCCACCCTTGCCATACAATAGCAACAACCCCCTTACGCGTATACGCCAGATCCACGTACGCTGCCGGGCTTGTGCGGCAACTCCGATTCGGTCGGAGGGCGCCTCGGTGAAATTAGTTACCCCTCGAGACGCGCGAGATCTTATGGGGACGACTGCGGTGTGTTTCCCGTGCGTATATACTCCCGCTATTCAGCGTGACATCTGACGCGAGAACAGGCAGTCCGGAATTTTATGTACGTCCCGATTCATCGGAAGCCCTCGTCTCGTTTCAAACGGCTGTGACAATTTGCGAAAGTTGCCTACTTTGCCTTAACAATATTTTTTATATGTATTTGTTGTACTGTACATGAGCGTTTCTTGGTTCGACTTGTCACTGTTCACCGATTGTCCGATTAGTTATCATACGGACGAGCGTGTTTGTCGGAGCTCGGTTATCATAATCGCGGCGCGATCCTGCAGTGCGCGCACTGCGCGATTATCAAAGATGCATGCGGACACCCGCCGCCGTTCGCCGCACGGACGCAAACCAAATACCGCGTAATAACGATAAATATAATCGCATTTGCCGCCGTGTCGCCTCCGGCTGATTTGTAGTATTACGTTATTATTTATTTATACGCGATTTTAATAATTCCCGTCGCCGCTGCCGTCGCGCGTGCACACGTCGCGATCGTACCGCACACATTGTGCCCGATAACACGCGAGGGACGCGTGCTAGGCGCGGCGGCCTACGTGCGCGACATACCTATGTTAACAACGGACTAATTCATGCGTGCGTCGGCTCCGGCTCGGATTACGCCGGCTGATCGGTTTTTTCTTCCGTTTCCTCGATGTGGCACGGCGAAGGCGGGCACGCGACTCTCTTTGAAAAATCAAGAGTTCCCGTACGTGCGGCTCGTTAACGAGGGGCTTTCCAATCAGCATGACAATAGAGCTCCTCTTGAAAGCCGCATTCAGACGTCCCGAATTCCGGGATCGTTCATTGTCGTAAAGAATCAGCCGCCAATTCACAGATCCAGATTGAAGGATACGCTGTATCGGTCGGCCGGGTAATTCTCCCGCCGGCGTAAATTTTACGTACGCGTGTGTATTATTCCTACCTACGTACCTCGGTATTCGCCGTGTCGGGAAATTTTTCCTCTCGGCGAGAGAGGAAAGTAAATCCGAAGGAAACGCGCCGCGAAATAACCGGTCGAGCTAATATAGCATGCGGTCGAGGCAGTTGCTGCCGGCTGGAGGAGCGATAAGTTTCGCGGGCGTCAGGCTTCGATGTCGCGAGATATATGTCGGCCGCCGTGGAAATCGACATTGTTATATACGGCCGGTGGAATTCCGACGTGCGATGGTATCGTCGACCGTACGAATTATCATCTCGCGGGATTGCCGGCGTGTTGCGCCGGAGAGAAACATCGGGGGGAACTCTCAAGGGTCTGCAACTTTTTTTCCCATGTATTTCCCGCTCGCAAGATATGAAATTCATATATGACGATTATTTTTAATGATAAAATTCCGTGCAGATTCCGTTTTTGTAATATTGTTACAAATGTTTACATCTTCACGCTCCGCAATATATTTCGCAATACATCTCGATTCTGATTAAATGCCTATAGAGGAATTCGGTGTACATAGTAGGAACGATCAGCGTACCAGACCGAAGGACAGGCAGTGATATTGCGGACCTGTATGTAGGTGTTCATAGAGAACGCCCGACGAGGACGGGAACGACAGGGTGGGTAACGTTACTGCCGGTGTCGGCGTTAATGCTAATGCTAATGCTAATGCTAATGTCAATGCTAATGGCGTCGATGTCGTTCGGCGCAAGCCGCGATCCACGTTCGCGAATGGACTGGCCGACAGGCGCGTACCGCGTTCTCGTTCGTAATTGATTATCAACGATTTAATACTATCCCGATAAGCGAGTCAATCGAAGCCACTTGTCTTGTCGCCGCGTTTTCCAGCGAAAAGGATATCCCGTCGATTTGTCTACGTCGCGAAAAAGCAAAGTCAACTCAGTTACAAGGACTTAAACTGAAATGAGGAAAAGTATTTCGTTTAATCTATTTGCGCTATGTATTTCTGTATGTGTTGGAGAAGAGTTCTTGGATCATGTAAATAAATTTTCAATGTACGCTGTTCTTTCAGCAGAAACTGAAATTAATATAGAATGAATAGCAGTAGAAATGAAATAAGTGTATGTTGAATAATGTTGCAAATCGCGTCATGTAAATTGAAACGGCAGCTTTGTTCGTCTAAAACGACCCGCGCTTTTGGAGCGGGATCATGAAATTTACTCCTTTCGAAACACAATGCAAATAGTGTAGGTGTTGGTATGTGAACGGGCAACACGTAACAACGAGATTTACATGGCATAATAATTCGCCGTCATTGCGAATCAATGATAACATATTAACCGTGGTCAGCGTTTATTAAATTTGGCCGATGTAATTTCGCGATAGTTGCTATTTTCATTACCACGGCCGTCGCGCTTGGCGCTTGGAATAATAACGGCCGAGGCCGAGGCATGTCTTAGAAGCGTGGCGTGTTTAAAATAGGGGAAAAAAAGATCCGAGGGCAGTGTCGAAGGTTTGCGCGCGTAAGGCGGCACAAAGACGGACAAAGACAAGCGACGACGACGACGACGGCGACGGCGACGACGAAGTCGCCTTCGTCGTCGTCGACGTCAACTACCGCTACTACCACCATTATCGTCGTACATTTGCATAAACAGCCGCGACTCAATCTCTATGCTAATCGACTTGTCCGCGTCCGAAAAGTACCTACGTTAGGTACACTTATATGTACAATACACGTGCGCGGTTGTATACACGCGTTGTATATACATACGCAAGTTCGCGTGTGTACGTATATACGCGCGGCCTAAACTACTAGCTCCGCCGGATTATTCGCATTGGAGTCGAGTGGCACCTACGTCGCCGATTGGCTTTTAATTAATTGGCTTCGTTGTGCCTCCACCGCCGCCTTCTCAGTTTCGCTCGCGGACACGGAGGGCGGCGAGCGGTGAAATCGATATGCAGCCTCGTGGACGTGCTTTCAGCGCGTTATTTCGATTAGCGTTCGATTAGCATTCTCTTTCGTTTTTTCGTGCGGATATAGCCATCCTGTAATCGCGTTTTCCTCCTTCTTTCCTCCACTCTTCGTACGCTCATCCTTGTATAAATAGAATTTATGCCGTACAACTGGAGTAATTAAAAGTCAGGATTTCTGATTTCTAAAATCGGATAGCCGGAGAAACAGTTTCTGAGGAAACTGTCAGTCATTCTTGCAATTTGTATTAATGTTATCTCTCACCCGAAAAATTTAGTCGACTAACTTCATTAAAGAGTCTCAGTTACAGAGGCAAAACATTTTCAGCTAATGTTTCAATATGACGATAAATATCTGTAGATGGATATCTGTTGTAAACACTAATGTTTGCCGTTATTGTTCTGGGAATAATAACGCTTTTAAGTTAAAACGATAAAAGAGCTGGCCTTTGGTCAAACAAATTTGGAGCCGCTGTGTATAGAACTAATCGGTGGCAGCCTTTGTCGCGGTCTCGACAACCCTTTTAACCCTTGATTCTCGTGGTCTCGCTTTCCGCGGACATTCCGCCGTTTTCTTTGTCACGCAGTGTATTTGCTATTTGGCGAAGTTCACTCGTCCGCCTGTAAATTAGATCGGGATTGTATTGAAAACGACAAACAATCGCCGAGGTATACGCTGGGCGTTGTGTCACTTTCAACGTGGCCGCGCTATCGATAATTGACGGCGGGATTTGCCCGGCCATCGTGCGTTTCACCGCGCTTTTGCTTCCACCGCGAAACTAGTACACGGTAATCGGCAACTTTGACGGTCAGCACGACGCGCCGCGCGATATAGTGTTGATTTTCCCCCAATTTTCCCCGTCCCGACGTCGGCGAAAATGACGGACGTGGCCCCCGTAGCCAGGGTTAAAGCAAATAATGCTAATAAATAACCGTTGCGTTGCGGTCGAGCGGCCGCAAGAATAAGCAAAAACAGCAGGCCAGGTCGGCCCGAATACGGTTATTATCTGGTTCATACGTTTTAATGGATATTCGGCGAATCTGCGAATAATTGGGGCGTATTCCCTATCGTTTTTATTGCACCGCGCGTTACTGTAGCCGGGCCAAAAGCGCGAAAATTAATACGCCGCATAAGTGAGACGGGGATGAAATGATGCGCGCTCGCGTTTGTGCGCGCGAGGTGCCGCGATATCAAATATTATTTGTGGAAGAACCGACGTGAAATTAACTTAATTCGCTTCGGTACATATTCGGGCGGAAAATTATATAGAGAGTTAATAGAGCGTTTTGAGTGGGAAAATCGGCATGGGCTCGCCCGTGTGACCGGTACGTTTACTGTTAACTTAGCGACAAGAATTGTTTGACATTGTAATAGGTACTATGGGAATTTAGCCCACTGTTTATTTTATGCTCCTCTGTATTTTCTGTCTATTGAATTCTCGCGAAATTGTATAACGGAACATTTATTTTGTCTTGAAATAACATTGGGGGGACGTCGACTTTCGACGTGTTTTATTTTCGCTCATGTTTTATTATTTGCGACGGCGTGAAGAAAATCAAATAATAATCGTATCGGCTAGCGTTTAAACACTTATCCACTTTCGATGGATAAGGCGAAGATACGCGAGGACATTTATATTAATTTCATTGTTTACTGTGGATAAATTGCTTTTAATGTGAGAGCAAACAAAATTGGTCTACCAATTCGATTAGCAGCTTTTCGAAGATTTGTAAATATTGCATTGTATACCCATCGCCGACCTTCCCATGAGAGGCAAATACATGTTAAATTATTATTGCGCCAATAATGCGTTATTACAATTGAACGGTTCGTAATAATTTAACATATATTCACCCCGCTCGGCATACAATTGCGAAATTGTTTATAGCCGGTGATATGATCGTTTATGCTTTAGCTCTCTAAATAATTTTTTGATAGTTCGAATACATGAAAAGCATACAACAATTGCGTTGCAACACACAATTCAGCAAATTTTTACAAAAGCTTCAGGTTTAATTTAAATTGTACTATACTCGAGTATTAACGACAGTTATTTTCACAGAATAACCGCGCTTGTATTTTAGCTCTCTAAATAATTTTTCGCTATTTCGAGTACATGTAAGAGCGTTTGCAACATACCTTCCTGAAATATTCAACATTCACGTTCGTTTACGTTGAACATTAAATCATTTACTCGGACATCAGCGGGCAGGTAGTTTCAAGTTCCGCTCTCACGTTAAAGTCTCATCGGCTCGCAACGAGCCGTCAACCGAAAATAATTCCTCTCGCTCGTCACTATTTTTCGGCGGCGCCGACGGAGCTTTATCTCCGATAATAATTCCGCGTTAGCGAATTTATCGTTCGCCAAACCAGAAATGATCGGTCGAATCGACCCGATATGCGAGCGAAAGGTCACACGCGCCATCCCTACAGAGAGAGTTTTTACCTCACCCTCCCTCGCGCGTCACCTCCGCCGTGCGACGATTTCGCAATTATCATTTCCCTCCCTCTGACGACGCAATTTTTTTCGCTTTCGAGAAGCGTAGGGTAAGAGAGAAGCCGCGCCGAGGAATCGTTTCATTAGAATATATTCAAATTACCGGCGGCGCGGAGTCTCATCGCCGATTCGTCGGGGTGCCCGCAATTATTTCTCAGGTAGCATTATCCCGGGCTACGAGCTCTATCCCTCCATTCTGCTGGATAAACCTGCTAGTCGTCTACATTCCCTCTGTCCCTCTTTCTCCCCCCCCCTCCCCCTTCTTCCATCACTATTCTTTTTCCTCTCATATAGCTGCCCCCTTTCTTCTTCCTTACTATCCTCCGCTCCCGCTCTCCTCTATTTTTTCCCTTTCTGTGTCGCTTCGCTTTTCCATTTCCTCCATTTCCCTCCTTCTCCCTCTTTTCTTTCTCGTTCCGGCCAAGCCGGTTCTCCGCTACCCCATTTGATTATTCCGTCATCGCTACGTAATCGCGTAATAAAGCATCGGGCGAGTCGGCGCAATATTAAAGCGTCAGCACAAACTTCGCGCGCGCGAGGATGATGAAGGGCGGGCATACGACCTGTACGAAGACGGCACTGCAGTTTCTTCAGCTCCGACTACAAACGGATACCTTATCCCCGTTTCTCGAACGACGACGAAGGGCGCGAACGCGATTGTTCGCACGCGCGCGCGCGCGCGCGCGCGCATCCCTTTGCACCGAGAGATCTCGGAGAACATGAGTAATTCTTGCGTGAGATTTTACTACGAGTTTCGAGTTACACTGCCGCGCGTAATGCAGGAGACGATGCACTTTAGAGTTTGGAACCGCATTTGAATCGCAAACCAGAAGGCGCGAATCTGCCGCGCGGTTGGGAGGACCGGGGGTGAACACCGCGCGGGATTCACAGCGGCTCAGTACGTACAAGCGCCTACGGGCGCGCGGATATGTCTCATTAGGCGGACTGCGACAGCCCCGCTTGTAATCGTCGCAAATACTACGCGTTGTCCCTCCGCGCTGACATCCTGACCGGCACAAAAACAGGTGTGCTCCGACGGTGACGGACGACCGTTCAATTATTACTGCAACGTAGCGTCGCGCGACGGCGCCCGGTTTTGCGTCGGCGGATAGTTTACCTTTACTTCGTTGATGATGTTTCATCGTGATGAATGGGGGCGATGAATGCGCGAACGGGCAGGGTGGGGAAGGAAAAAAAAAACGGGAGCGACACGGGGAATATTCTCCTCCCGACGTGGACGGAGCGCGCTCTCTCTTTTTTTTTTTTTCGGCGGAGTGGATAACGCTATCTTTTGTGATACTAGTCACGCCGTTCCGGGCAGCGCCGTGTAATTCAGACAGCGGACTCGATTATTCCGCTATCGAAGCGTAATTGCGTAATAATGCATTGCCGCCGAGCGTCGGTATTAAAACGTCAGCCCATGGTCCCCGCACGCGAGCCTACGCTACGTGCAGGAAGTGGGGTGAAAAGTGAGACGATAACGCGCTGTTGCTGGCGCAAGGCACTCGCGGCAAAAACGCGGCCGAGTAGCGCAGTTTTTTTTTTTTCTTCTTTTCAGTCCGCCGATATCCGCCGTATATATTTGCTCTCATTCAAATACCGCGTATTTTTAATGGCGGCCGTGTATAGCGTGCAGTATCGTGGCGCGCCGTGCACATTAATCAATTTCGCAATGTTTATCGTCATTCAAACAATGAACGAAGACTATCGGAGATAAATGAGTAAATTTTTACATGCGTCCGCCGAGTTTGATCGACAAATATAGAGATAGCGTTGCGAAAAATATTTAAAAAAAACTCAGATTTACATGGATTATGCGGGCGAAAACATATGTCATATTTCCCGCGTGTCATAGTTTGTGATTTTTTTTTTTGAAAACCCAGTCTCGTTTTAAAAGCCCCAGATGCAAAACATCAAACGAGCGTTATTACCTCGTTCATCAATGTATGCATGATGAAAAATATCCGGGGCTATTACGGAGTAAATTAAAGTTTTAAGAACAATAATAGCTCTGTAGCTATATATGTATATGACGAGTTTATCTTGAAACGTAGAAATAGATATCTCGTTTTAATTTAATTATTTTTATGCCCATCGCGGAGCGGTGAAATATTAATATTGAAAAACCCTTAAAAATAGTTCTCGATTCGGCGTCTACGTTTGAATATTGAATCTAAACATTAAGAATAGGAATTTAACAATTATTCTGCGCGCGTGTGCTAGGAATTTAATATACAGCGCAGGAATCCCGTATTGCACGGAATTTTTCTCAAATGTGTCGTTGCGAAAGGGTACCTGTCGTACGTGGTACGTGGAATCTCTGCCGGTGGTAGATCACTGGTGTATTACAGATACACTTAGGAAATCCAGCTCGACCAGCTGGCACGTTGTATTTTCTCTCGTCTTCAAGTACGTAGCCGCGTCTCGCCGAGACCTTCAGCTATGAAATTGGATTTCCGAAACGCTTCGACGTGGCTTGTTGCCGCGGCCGGGAAAAAGAAAACGGTCTGATCAGCGACGTATTACAAGATACTCGCGCTTATCGTCACATGCTATTTTTCACGATCAATAGACTTCTTTTGTAAATAATTTGGTTGGCGCTCGCCGCTTCTTCTCGCGAGAATAAACATTTTGCGAGAGAGAGAGAGAGAGAGAGAGAGAGAGAGACTCGTCGCAGGCCGTACAAACTGACGCTCATGGCTCTCTAATAGTAATCTCTCGCGGATCCGACCGGTATTTCAATGCGCGTTTATCATCCGATCCAGTGGCAATTCCGGCCAGATAATGATTCGTGAGTTGCCGTGTAATGCGTCGGCTATAAATACAATAATCCACGGATTTCGTCTCGACCGGGATATAGATTGCTCGGAACTTGTTTACGCTTTGAAATATTATTGTCGATCAAGCTTAATATTCCCCGCTGAGACTGAAAGCGAGCTTCCGTCGTTCGTGAAGTTTCGATAAAGAAGAAACGACGCCGGTGTATCACGTCGCCGTGTCACCTCCTACTCTCTCACCTCCGATTGGGAGGGGTCCCTCCTGAAATATGTATGTATCGCATTGCGGATTCGAGACTTTCCCCCCGATCTATCGCGACATATACGGCGACTGTAAACTAGGATTGACTCCGATATCGAAGAATAGGACGAACGGTAAGCCAGGATTCGCGTTTTATATTTGATCGAGTTCTATGCCGGGATCCCGGCTGCGGTCAATCCTTCGGAGCCCTTTGCCTTTATAAGGGGGAGAGCCTGCGGCCATAATTCGAGGGAGATCTTCCTCGACGACGTTGACGGCTCCTTCGGGAATGGATGCCCGAGATAAATGGAAACTTGGACCGTTGAGGCCCCCGACGTCCCTCATGCTCGTTTCCGAGGATTCAAGGTCGTTGGTGGTTGCATTGGCGCGTCCTCGAATAGTGCTATTCATACAGCGGCTCCGATGGGGGGAGGGGGAGGGTCTGCGAGAGCATGTCGATAAAGAGAGACTCGCATAAAAAGTCATAATCCTTCACTAAAGAGAGTCTACTCGGCAGGATGAAACGATCGACCTGGACTATATTTCCGACGCTTTCACTTGGAAAAATATATTTCAGACATTTCGCGCTTGAATATCTTTTTTAAAATCACTCTTCAGAAGCTTTTGACTCCATTAAGGTCCATTTTATTTAAATACGTAATACGTTAATGTCTGAAGAGATGGATTATACAATAAACCTGACAGAATATATTTTCTAACGAGATGCCGATGATAGAGGACTCAATAGAATACACATATCGTATTATCTGTAATACCGGAAAATTCAATTATTTGAATTTTCAGCATCTTTTCTTCCGTTTTTTAACCGCACGACGATCTTCATCGCTGATGCGGTAGTATATTATGGAAATGGGGATGTCGCAGCGCTTGCATTTTTTTAAACTTGAACGCTTCTGTTCTTTCTCATAATGACGAAATTATAGACTTTCTTTGCGAAATAATGAGTGCATACTTAGCCATCACTTTCGCATCAGAGCGCTCAACTGTCGTGTCTCGTAATTCTAAATAACCTGCTGTATTAAACTTCAAAGAGTAAGAATCTTATGAGGAATAATTTCGTTCTTGTTTCTGCTTATACTATATCTTTGACATACCTAATAGTAGGTACTAGATCATTTTTTAAATATTTTTTTATATAAATTTGATGACTCGCTTTTATGTCTATATAATATTTTTGCGAATAAAATTTATGAAATTATTTCTCTAGACTGTCAGGTTTATTTTGCATTTTTTAAGTTTCTAAAAAATATAAAAAATTTTTATATTATTTATTGTACAGACATTTTTCTTATTATTTTATTATATCTTTTACATCATTTGTTATCACTTTTATATATGTTTCATTTAAACAAAGTAATTAAAAAAAGAGTTTCAAAATTTAGGAGCATATAGTACTAAAAATAGAACAATACAAAAATGTCCAATCGACATAGGTCACAAATCAATCCTGACGCAGATATAACAATTTATTTTTATTTACGAAAACTGGGATTTTTAAAAATATATGTAATTTCTTGCTACGAAAATGTAAAATTTTTGTTGAAATGGTAGATACATCAAATATCATTTATAGAAAATTTAAATTAAAATCTGATCAGAAATAAAAAGATAAAAGATATAAGATGCTATAAATAAAAATTTCCGAATGCAATCTCTGCGTCTCCTCAAAATTTGAGAATATATATTTGTATAGCGACCGTAGGCGTTTTTCGACGAGAGATCGAAATGAAAGAATTAAAAATATGAAATCGACGCCCGCGAAGTAATCGTTATCGTAAGCGGCCTAGTGATACGGATAAGCGTCGAGTCATACCGCGACGGCGGAGTGCGGTCTCGTTTCCGCCTGAGGAGAGGTCAGTTAATCCAGTTAGTTCGGTAGTTAGCGGCCGAATGGACGGTAGGGGAGAGTCACGGATAGTTAGGGAGCGTCGGCGGGCGCGCGGGTAGCGCGGGTGAGTTAAAGGGCTACCTCGTCGCGGCGAAAGTTTCAGGATCTCTAGCAGGAATCCAATCGAGCCTTATTTATCGCCTTTCATCGCGGCGGCCGCTTCCTCTCCTCATCGTCAGTCCGCCGACAACTTTATCCCGCAGGAGAAGAGCCCGTGGACTTTCCCCGACTTGTCAACGGACGGACGATGGCGCAAACGGGACGTTGGCAGTTTAAAAGTTTCCGTCATCGGCTCTCCTTTCTCGCGCTGTCGTGATTCGTTGGACGGCGGGCGAGCGCGGGGGGAACTTCTCGCCGTCCTCTGGGAATAAAATTTCACATTTCTCGAGATGTCGCAATTTTGGATAAAAGACGCGATGACATGATTACTTATACTCCGCGCTACGTGATGACCTATTATTGACTTCTTTTCAGCGAACTTCTTTCGACAAAATTGGAAGTAGGGGCTTATTCGAAGCGATGACTCGTCGTTTCTCGCGATGCGCGAATTATTGCGTTTGAATTAAACGTATTATAAAATCGTGCTGAAACTTTAACAGTCAAATGTACAATATTGATTGCTTGATGATCGCATCTAATTGGTATCGTTAATCAGTAATTTTTACGTTCGCGTTACCTCGTGCCAGGGAGAAATAATTGATGATGCAACATTACAGGTACATAGCTCGATGAAATATTCATGAAATAATATAACACGCAACGGGGTGAAAATCACACCGTCCATTTTTTTTGTTATTAAAGTTATGATACGATATTCGATAATATCGTATTAAGTCATTTACATATTAATACCTTCAGTAGCTGCGTTCTAAAAGTCCAAGTTTTCTGAATTGCAATGATAGCTATCTAGCAAGTACACGTGCGATCGGTTGGAGAATCCCCTTTTCGTCGCTCTCTCCTTTTACATTTATCGTGAAGTAGGACAATCGTGTCGATGAGTGGCGAGAAAACAAGGGGGCACGAACGTTGGCCCTTAATAATCGTTAAAAGCCCTCTCGGCAGGGTCGTGAGCGCCGAGAGTTTGTTCGCGCGGCACAATTCCGTGGAGGAAAAGATCTTTGCGAAATAGTACGGTCAACCGCGATAAATAATCTAATTATGCGGGCGTACCGTGAAATCCGTTTAAAGGCTTGCAAAGGGCTGAAACACACGCTCGTAAACTATTCCCGAAGAAAGTCTCCCGCCGCGAGACTCACCAAACGACGTACTCCGAATTAATCTCATCACCGGAGTCTCTCCCGCGCTTCGCAAATTTTCAAAGCATTTTTAAGAGTCCCGGCCCGGCGCACAATAAGGGAAGCGGTCTCGGGAAAGTAGTTTCTGACTCCAATTTGTGCGCGGTAGATCACGGGAGCGGGTAAAGCGGGCGCGCAACGGAACATAGTTTAAGACAACTATGAGAACTATTGGAATGAGTTGATATAAAATATCTAATAGGCCGCCGCGCAGAGGGAAAACTTATCCATTACTATTATCCGTCTTGAAACAATCATTTCCCGTGAAACAATGTTTGTTTATCGCATAAAATTAACGAGAATTCCAACGGGTTTGCTTTCAAGCGAGAGTTACCTTAAAGTTAAATTCTTCTTTATATTTTTCTTACGGGATAAATAATCCCGTAGAAATCACCTTAGCAACACGTGGAGAGACGCACGCAAGCTTTTTGATTTGACAAATGAATTTGAGCGGTATTGTTGGTGTAACGCGTGTCGTAACAATATGACACTTGATGCTTGTGCTCATTTCAATCTCTTAGGCTCGAAAGAACGAGTGAAAAGAATTGAAAGGGGGGAGGGGGAGGAAAGGGGGTCGTGCGGATGCAGTCTCTGCGTCGACGAGGGTGCGCTCGAGTACCCACTTTTAATCTGACAGCTTTCGCTTGGGGTTCCGCGAGTTTGAGAAGCATGAAACGAAGTACTCTCAGCGTGAGAGCGATATGGATACGCGGGACGAATACGCGGGAAACAGATGGAGCAGGCAAGGGCGGAAAATCGAAAGAGACGCGCCGAGAGATGTACCTCGCAACTTCCTATAAATTGTTTTCGTTTCTTCTCGTAAACTCGGTTACGACTTCTGCGTTTCATTTGTGCGATTTATCTCGCGTGGTGTATCGCGTTCGAGGCCCTTTGCCCATCGAATCTGGCGATGACTGTATTTCGGGAGAATTAATTCCTGGACATACGTTCTACTGTCCGTTGCAAACATCGAAAAATGTCCCACATGTAGAAGTGCGTGCGGACGAAAAAAAAAAAAAATATGACTTCAACTCGACCGTAGCGCGGTATTAGTTCTCGAGGGGAAGACGGGATTACATTGCTCGTAGCAGCTTGAAAAGTGTCCCGATTCTTCAATCCGGTATCGCAGCGACGGAAGGGATATGAATACTCACCGGGCGAATGTGACAAAGGAGGGTCGGCAGAAAGGGGTTGCTCCCACGCGCGCGAAAAGGAGACGTAGGTGGTTGTCGGCGCCGGGAAGACGGGTCACTTTTTCTATCCGCCGTGAACAATCTTTCGCCCCTTCTTCCCCGTTCCATTTACCTGCCATTTTTCTGGCGGACCTCGCCTCGAGTGCGCGCTCCCAGCGCTCGACGCCGCCCGTAAATTCACCAGACGGACGGTTGCCTGACGTTTTGCAGATTCTCCCTTTCGCGATTCTCCCTGACGCCCGAGATGCTCGCAACCACCGTCTCCGGCGATGCGATGCATCGGTGGGTTTCGCAAGTTCACGCGCACGGCATTTCCTTCTCCTAAATAGAAATATACGGTTTACATGCTCGCGGAGCGAGCACGCGTTCGGTATCAACGAGTCCTACCATTTTATCGGCAATATCTTTTATTCCGGTGGACACGGAATATTTTGATATATTTGTTCCTTTTGATTTTACTAACTAAATATTGGCCGGCCGAGAGCAAAGATAGAATTAATTAAAATCTCTCCGCATAGGGGAGATGCGGGCGAAACGTAGCGCTGCGGGACATTCACATCTGGTTTCGTATCCGATAGCCGATTTCGCGACTTCTTTTTTTTTTCCTTCCTGCCTCTTCTTGCATTCATTTAATCGCGCGCGCATCTAAATTTACCTTGATTGTCGATACGAAATCAACGCGAATAGAATTATCGGACTTCCATCATGCGTGAAGTTTATGAATTTCGAACTCGCGGCTCGAATACATATTCGCATATCAATGTTATCTTTCCGCGTTACACGACGTCGCCGGCCGTGCTTCCGCGCGCTGCGCTTCTCCGGTAACCGCATCGTTTGCCGGTTTTTTTCAATGCGCGTTTAGCGTTTCGCGTCGTTTAATCTGAACGGCAATCGCGGATATCGATGCGCGACGTTTTGTACGAGATTACGGCAAGGCACGGTTGATTTATGAGTCAAAGAAAACGCCAAGCGACTCGAGTGGCGCATAAATTTTCAGGGATTTGGCTGTTAATCTCGGTTTACTCGTTAATCCGACGTTACGAGCGTCCAGGCTCCAAGTCAGAGAACAGAGGAGCGTAACGCGTGGATCGTGCCGCTCGCGATACGAAAAGGCGGACGGCCAGATGAACGTGGACACGGGGTGTAAAGTGCGCAAAGTGACTTGAAACCCTTTACTCCCTTTAACCTGCGAACAGACCTACCGGCGCGGCTCGCACATCCCTCTGTCTCCGCCATTTTTCTCCTGCGGGATCTCTGCCTCGCAGAGTGCGCTGAGCAAGAGAAAAGGAAGAGGACAACGCGGACGGGGGGATGGAGGGGGAAAAAAAAGGAGCGAGAGATTGGAGCAGATGAGGGAAACGGGGAGGCGCGAGGAAGCTCTTAGCCCCTTCGGACGTACGCCTGGCACGTGTCCTAGTGGCACGTGACAGCAGCCACCTGGGGAAATCCTGATGGTAAATGTTCCGAGAATATATAGTATACGGGTAGTTACCTCGCGACCTACCTTATCTTCCCTCTCTCATCTGCTCTCGCGACTCTTTATTTCTGTACAACCGGGATCGATGTAAGCGGACGGGACGTTCACTCCACGCGCGAGTCACGTCAGAATATAACACCGCGAACGAATTAATTAGACGGGATATCTATTGTCGGCTTTGTTAAAGCAGGATCTGTTTTCGAGTTCAACTTTTCACGATGCGAACATTATTGCAGGCAGTTCTTAATGTCTCCGATTTCTAATTATTACACTGAAAAAAAATTCTAGGTAAACTTATAAGATGCAACTTAGCAATGCAATGTTTGAAATACTTAGTTATTATTACAAGATATACTAATAATAACAAAACGTTTGATCATAATTATGATCACTTAATTTTTTATAACATTTTGTCATAATGACCTATATGTTTAATTGAAATTATTTCACCAAGGTTCTTGGCAACTTTGATCAAGACTGTTGATTATTAATTATTATAACCGCACAGTCTGAAGCGAAGCGGAAGGTGGAGAAACGAATTATGTGTACATTATACATGTCGCTATCATATAAATTGCTCCGCGCGTGCTTATATTACTTCGTAACTAGTGAAATGGCGCTATAACAGTGAATGATATACTCGTAAAGAGTATAACGCGAGGTAGGAAAGTGGAGCCCATTAGATTATATCTTCGTCGGGATCAATACGCCCGGCTTATAAGCCGGCTTTCGACAAAGAATAATACCCCGCGATTCCTCAGTTTTATCGAGCCCCCACTGTTACCTCGTGCTTACCACGCGTATACACGCCCGCGCGTATTATTTACGTCGTCAAGTTACGCTTATGTCGTTGCAAACCTCTCACCATGCGCGACAACTTTGTCTCGCGGAGAAACTTATCGATCTTAAGAGCTCTTAGCGCCGCATTAAGATTACATAACACCGCGCCGTGAATTAATTACGTAATTACGCGATATAATAATTATTGTAATTTGCGAAAATAATAATTATTAATCACGATGGTAAGCGGCGAGTAAATGATTATCTTTATTTACGACGCGGAGGGCGAGAATTCTTTTACGACGTGCGAGAGAGAACCCGAACTGAATCCCGATGACGTTCGCGAAATGTAAAAGTTTCACGATGTCGATTCATGCAATCCGGAGTATAGAGCGCCGTCGTAAACCGCAAAATCGTCGCGGAAGAGAGATGATACGATCCGACGCGTCGAAGCGAGAAGTGGCGTTCATCGAAGGCGCTTTAGGCACGCAGTGTCAAATCGAGCGGGCGAGCGCGGCCGAACAAACTTACTTCAATAATCGAACGAGCCCGAATTTTATTCGACGAATACATTTCGTCTTTTATCGGTATCTTAGAGAAAAAGCGCATTCGTCCACGTTCGTCCACGTAAGCGTTCATTCGTGACCATTCGTCTTTGCCAACTTGATCTAGATCCACTATTATGCGTTCGATGATAATCGATCTCGCAGTGTTGTGGCATTACGTTATCGTTCCGCAATAACAATTTCCAGGATGGCCGCCTCTTTCCGCGGACGCGCTACGTTCGACTGCAAACGTCGCTGCAATTTCGACATTAAAGCCGAGGGAGATATGCGAGATCTAAAGGTGCACGATATACGATCGCGGGACATACCGGTAATGGATGCTTATCTCATCGCACGCCGCACGGACGCGAGACCGCAGTTTGTCCGGTCCCACGGTTAGTAATCGATTGATTCCTTTGTTACTTCGCGAGGCCAGCGACCGAGCGGGAGAGCGTACGTTGGAAATGATAAATAAGCGAAAGCGTTTCTTCCCTCGCAAATGTCGACGTTGTACTCGCCGACGACTCTCGTGCTGATCCGCGAAAGTGAATCAGGCGCGAGAGAGAAACCGTTTAAACGTGTGATTAACTGGCCTCATTAAGATTGTTTTATTGCGATACACATCGCGTACATTATACAGGGCGATTTCATCGGATAATACGTACACAGTGCGACGTATTGATTAACTTTTGCGTGTTTAAAAACGGAAGTACATTCAATGCTCAATGCGATGTTTATAAATGAGCGAGCCGCGTTTTATCTAATGAATCGTTCACCGTTACTCTGAAAGAGCCGCTTTATGCGACATATATTTTCGCGCTTCAAGTATCATCAAGCGATATTAGCAAGTGGACATGAACACAATTAGCCGTACGGATAGCTTCGATGTAATCTACATATAAATATGTATAACAGTTTTAATGACCTGACAATATTTTTCTCATATTATTCTGTCTAATGTGCAACGCAGTGAACAAACTGTTCGCCTCGTGAATACGTCGTAAAATCGTCATGGAAGAAACAGGCGTATAAATCAAGATTCTTTTCTCTCTTATACGACGCGGATCGAACGAGAAGAGAAAGCGAGCGAAACGAGGGGCAAGAAAAAAAGAATTTTGAACGAAAAGGATCATGCACCGTTAGGAAACCGATCGTCCCTTCCCTCTTTCCCCCGGGGACCAGTTTTCTACCTTCGCTAAAATCGACGAGATCTCCATGGGCAGTTGGACGCCCGTAAGAACGATGTCAACCGATACAACTTAGGATTGGATGGACGGGAGATGATATTGTACAGCGCCGTTCTCTTCATCGTTGCGTCGTCCCGGGTCCTCGACAAATAAGATCTCGGGAGAAAGAAAAAAGGAATGTGATATTGGATAGCCGGCTACGGGATACCTAAGCAACGCGAGGACGCGCCCCTGTCCGCGCGTCCCTCCGCATATACCTGCCCACGGATGGGTAACTCTGTATTACGCGACGAGCATAAGGACTCTGTCTCGGGGGTCGTCGACATCGCCCGTCATTGCCGCCCGTAACGCGCCACGGCGCGCGGCGCGATAAAACGGACCCTGCAGTATGAATCTCGTCGAGATTCTCGGTTGTCTCGGCGCGGGGAAAAAATTCAAACGTGATATACAGTTTAGGAATCCCGGGCCATTTCGTGGACCATCTCGGCGCGCTGTTGCGTTACGAGGAGATGAATCCGACCAGCGCAAGGAGGAAATCGAGACAATCACGAGGGCCGAGGCGAAAGAAGATCCACTTCACTTCGAGTACACACACACACACACACACACACACACACACACACACACACACACACACACACACACACACACACACACACACGTATCACACACTTGTATCGCTGTCCATTAGGTATGGTTTATCCGAGAATATACGGAATAGTAAAGTACGTATGTCGAGGGTTATCATAGTTCCCGCAACGACGATAAATGTGTGAAGGAAGGATCAGAGGAAGGAAGGAAGGAAGGAAGCAAGAAAGAAAGAAGGAGGAAGCAGGGAAGGAAGGAGGAAAAGATGTAACATAACTAGACCATTGCTTTAGATTTCGAAATACTGTTCGCAGCGGCAACGAGTAGCTGGCTCGTTGTTTTCTTCCCCGCCATCTCTCATGTCCTACTCCTGCAAGTTGCAAGCCGGCTCCGGCTGCCTTCGCGAACTTTCACCTCTTTCTCTCTAGCTCTCTGTCTACCATCCCCCTGTCACTCTCTCCCTCCTTTTCTTTTTCTCCGTCCTTCTCTGTCCCTCTCTCTCTCTCTCTCTCTCTCTCTCTCTATCCTCCCTCTCCCCTTTTCAGCACTCCCTTCTTTTTACTGTTCAGCCATGTTTCTGCCGTGCAGAAAATTTAAGACCTTGTGCATTATCGTGTAATTTAAGATACGCGAAGGGGCTAAAGCGAGGCGGACGAGGACGGATAAATTATTTTATTTGTCGAGTACGGTGTCTTTGTTATATACCGAGCAGGCATATAAATCGCGAGGACTTATTACGATACGGTGACCCGTCTGAAAGGTCAGAAGCGTTTCTCAAGGAGCTACATCGTAGATTACCCGCCTGACGGATAAAGGCAGGGCAGAGGGATGCCGGCGAAATGACCAGCATCGAGGCTATCGAGAGGCATTATGGATATTATCGAGCCCCATACCATAATCCCACGAAAGCCGAAGGATCCAATATGCGAACGCTTCATGGCGCGCTCGCGCAACGATTTCATATTACACTCCATTGTTGAATATTACGCCGTGGCTCACGCACGCAGGTTCCGAACAAAAATTCGTATCGCAAAAGGTTAACGCGTGACGTGCTTACTCGCGGCGCAAGAATGATGTCGCACGCACATTGAACGCGTGAAACAAAATAAAATCTGGGGAAAATCCATTTTCGATTTGCGAAAAACGGCCAACTTTACCCGGCAGCGTAAAGGACACGCGAAAATGGAAATTTCTGTCGAGGGAGAGAGAAAGAGAGAATCGATTTCGAATAATGTAAAGAATTCGTCACCGAGATATCGCGTGTCCATCGGTTTTGGAATAACCGCAGTACAGTGAGAATTTCGATGGCGCGTTACTTCGTTCGCAGCAATGCCGGGCTTTGTGACGTGCCCGACGGCAAATAATTTCGCAACATCTCGAAGCGAGCGAGCGTGCTCGCGAGTGACCGCAACGCGAAACGCTAAACTGTAAACCAAAACGCTTTATTCCACGGTAGCTCGTTCCGATAACTGTAACATACGCATCCCTCACTTCTCGTTTACACGCGGATGCAGGTAGGAATGTACTCGCCTCTCAGTTTTTCCCTATTAAATATAACTGCTATTGATACTAAACTCCGAGTATTTTACTTAACCTGAATCAATGCTGGATACGCCGATAGCACATTCACCATTAATAGATGTGCTGATTTTAATTTCAAGCCAATAGCTATATGGATTTAAGATTCAGTTTATTATATAACTGCGCTATTTTTCTTCATTAACTGCATTGGATATTTTATTGTATTATACGTATTTTTACGAATAACTTAAATAACTATGTCTAAGATTTTCCAGGACTTTATAGAAATTCTAAAAAAGCAAATAATAAAGAATAATTTCTCTTTTTTTTTCTTTCGCTATTTCCGTCTTTCTGCATTATGGAAAACCGTCCATATACACTGCACAGAATATCTAGTCAAAGTATAAGCATGAGCAATACGTCCGACCGGATACATCCCATAATCTATCGTACGGTGGCCTTTATCAGAGGCATAAACCACGGCGCGGTATCAGAGCAGACTACACTTCAGAGTTGCCTAATGTCCCGATCCAACCAGCCGCGTCCCTTTTTGCAATGAGCAGCGGAGAGCGGAATCGTCTTATCGTCGGCTGCAACGATAGCCCTGTCATCGTGTTACGTGTGGTCCCAGGGTACGCGAGCGATCGCGTGTCTCGTGCGATAAATGAGGGTCCGCGGCGACGCGTCCTTGAGCTTAATCGTCTCGAGCCGCGTGTCGTCGGAGCATACTAATTTTCTAGCGGCCAGACCGCCGCGCGGAAGTACGAGCACGCGCTCGTGCCCCGGCGGAATTTATTTGATGGATGAAGAATAAAATACACAACTTCTCTCAACCCTCAAAGATTATAACAAGGAGGCCGAGCAGGCAGTCAACGCCGTCTGTGGTTTACTGTCGCCTGACTACAAGTGCGACTATTTCCCCGAGTTACGACACGCCACGAAAATAACACGACAGTGTCTGGAGAAGGAAGAATTTGTTTACCGTGCAAACACAATCTACGTGAAGTGCGTAAAAAATAATACCGTAAAACGAGAGAGAGGGAGAGAGAGAGAGAGAGAGGAGAAATTAATTAATTAGAAATAATTAAAATACCATGCAAGCTGGTTCGTTATATCGCCTGCGGACAAGTTGTGATATGAAACAAAAATGCCACGCTCATGTTCAACAAAGGGAGAATCCATCAAACAAGCATTCAACGAAATTTACGTAGATCACGCAAACATTGTATTTTCGTGAGAAAATCCCGACAGGAATATATAATAAACGTTGACCTCGTCAGCTTGATCGTTAATGTCGTCTCGCGTCGAAGTATAGCGATTCGTGAGCAAGTTACGAGATACATAAGTAAGACGAACGCGTTTGGCGAAATCATAAGAGATTATATAACTCATATAAAATTGCTGTCTCATAAAAGTACCGTAGCGCGGACGTTCCGAGCAGGTTGACGTCCACACTGCACGACGCACGGCGGAATCGTATCACGTAGACAGATTAACGCCGAATTGGCTAAACGAGCTTCGAAGCGACTCCGGCACTACCGGCAATAAAGTCTCGCCGCGTCGACATTTTTATTTGCCTATGTTGTTGCACGGCCGGCCGTTTCATGCGCGTTTGCATTTTAACTTTCACCCGTACCTTCGCGGATACTACGTGCCGGCTAAAACACGATTTTGTAGCGATCGTGCCCACTCTGCGAGAAGAACGGTCATTATTCTTTGAAAGAATTGTAAATTCACGCGGGCGCGAGAAAGAAAGAGAGAGAGAGACAGAGAGAGTTTATTACATATGAATCTGCGTTACATTGTGTATAAATTAAATTATAATTGTGCCGAATATTTTGCCTTCACGAGACAATTTACCGCTAAATAAAATTAAACGTAGTTTTAAATCACGGGACGTATGTCAACATATTATATTTGCAACTGAATCATCAGTCTTAAGTTTTTGATGTAAATAAATACACTGAGAGAGAAATATAGTTACTTTTAGATCCAAACATAATTTTATAATATTTCTAATACGAAATATGATTAACTTAACTATATGCATCATTATGTTAACCATAATTATCATTGGAAATATTATAAAATTTTGAAGTCCAAAAGTAACTATATTTTTCTCTCAGTGTACTTTGATATGATACGAAATAATTGTGACCATTCTACTAAATGCAATAAAATAATGTCAAGTATAAAAATGTGCGGCACATTTAATATGATTAAATTTATGAGCAATGTAATAATACCAAGCAAATTTGATTTTAGATATTACTAATATTACTTATAAATCGCTCCAGAATCTCTTCCTCTCAATTTTTCGTCACAGCTCGTCGATATAACCGGTAAAGCTAATGATCTCGTAACGTATGTATCTGGGAAAGTATATGAGAGAAAATTCATCGAGCTAATTGAGCTAGGCTCTTAGCGAACGTTCAAAAACGTGGAACGAATGTCAGCGACGGTAGGTCGCGACGTGTTTTGTGACAGCTTCGAACGAAATATCTCCCCCAGCTACCGCCGGCGGTTTAATGGATAAAACGATTCGTCCGGAACGGTCGGGCGAATCGCGTGAAATTCTGTCACAGATCAATCCGGGTAAAATCTGATTGCAATTAAGAGACGGGCAACACGGGCCGACGATGGGTGCACGTGCCTTTTGATTAAACGCACGCGGCGGGCGTGCGAATTGGAACGGGCGCGAGGCACGATTTTCTGTTCCTATCAATTCGGGAATCGTGAAAGTTACCTCATCTCCACCGGCGGTATTGCGGCAGTTTGATAGAACGCGGCTCGATCCGCTCGATTGAATCTTCTTTCGCTCAGCGAAGGTAGATCGAGATATCATTATTAATTCTTTGTAAATCGCGGACCAAACTTAACTGCCGCATTGAGAAAATAGAAAAGAAGACGATTTTGGAAATCTTTGGAATCGTTCATAATTGAAATTTAATTAGTCATCCTGCAACGAACTTTGACATTATTCATTTTGATAACCTTGGAGCGAACGAATTTCTGCAACTAAAACGAATCTTACCAATTTTCTATCGAACGAAGTCAATTGGAATTATACATCGGTTTTAAATTCTTGTTCCCGACCGAAGAAGCGTACGAGGTAAATAGCCCTGCGTCGCGTCAGCCGCACGCTCGTTCCACTTACGCGGGCAAGATGAACGTGCGCCGCTCTTGGGCCCAGGTATTATTAATATCGTATCGTATTGCCGTCCAGTCAACGCTCGGACGGGCGTGTGACGGCAAAAGCGATTGCCGCCGTCTATTGTAAACAGGGCTCGCAGTAACGAAAGCGCGACACTTAGTCGGTCCCGCAGAAATGCGGTTAAATGAATGTCGCGAGCACCGCTCCGCCGCCGTCAACGCGCGCGCGTTCGCAGGCGGGTTGGGTTTAACATTGACGCTATTTCTTCCGTGCATAATCCACTTTAGCGCGCATAGGAGACAAAAGCGGCCGACAGAGTAGTGTAGAGTAGAGTAGTACACGGCAGTCGTCTACATCGCCGCCGGCGCGCCGGCCGACGACGAAAATGTTTGTGAAAAAGTGCGACGCGCGGTCATTTGGGATCGATTTGTACAGACGAATGGCGTCGGGCTGGCAGGTTTTACGTTGCACTATTATCGGGCGCGGCGGAAAGAAGAACAGATAAACGCTTAATTGGTCACCGCGGCGTTATACCAGTATATCACGATTAATGACAGCGGGTATTTTTCTGCGCGATACAGAAATACAATATGAATCGTTTCTGATCGGATATCACGCATTTTACTTAATTGCTCGTTAATATTTCTATTTTGACGTTCGATTTAACACGCAAATTCTTTTTATTGCG
This sequence comes from Tetramorium simillimum, assembly GCA_011636635.1. Taxonomy (NCBI): domain Eukaryota; kingdom Metazoa; phylum Arthropoda; class Insecta; order Hymenoptera; family Formicidae; genus Tetramorium; species Tetramorium simillimum. The sequence goes on from VBVQ01000627.1 coordinate 47,553, forward strand.
TAACAGTTTTTTAAATGCTGAGGCTAATTAAAATACACGAAAATTATTTCATTCTTTCCCTCTCTCTCTCTCTCTCTCTCTTTCTTTAAAATATACAATTGTGTTTTTAATATGCGTTTATCATCCAAACGTGAGATCGTACTGGTAGTACGTATAACGATTAAATAGGTTTCTATCATCCATCTTAAGTACCAGATTATAGCAACGCCGGCTCGATAAAGCCGGAAGATGAATCGGATTAGAGTTAAAACTTCACGCCCCGCGGAAAGTACAGCGCTTGGTCATAAGAGTAACTGCTTCCTGGCGACCAGGTGGATTAGTGGAGTAAGCCCAAGCGAGTGGAAGTGAATCAATAAGAAAGTTTTTAATTTAAAGTCCAATTTCTTCCGCAATTCCGTTCGCCCGTCGTATACCAGGAGAGGCTGATTAACTTATGCTCGTTGACGAAAAAGGACCCGGCTAAATTCCCATCGGCAATTTCTTTCCGCAATCTCTCATACTCGCCTTTCATTATTTGGTTGCGAAATCGGATAATACGAAAGTTTGTCGGGATAGAGAGAGAGGGATCGGAAAGCAGCTCGCGGCTGGCTTTACGTTTGCCGGTACTACTTCCATTTTTCGCGATTGTCTCTCTCTCGCTCTCTCTCTCTCTCTCTCTCTCTCTCTCTCTCTCTCTCTTTGTTTTTTTCTTCTCGATTTCTCTTTCCCTTTTTTTTCTTTTTCTCTTTCTCTCTCATCTCTATCGCGTCGACCTTTAGTCCCAGTTATTGTCTTCTCTGCATTTTTAACGTCTTTTCTTCTTTTTCCCAATGACCGCGGAGATGCGCCAGCAGATTATTACCACCGCAGAGCGCCGCACCTCGTTCCATTATTCGAAGTGTTATTCCGGTATAATTTATCGATAAAAACACCGCTAATCGAGCAGTAACTGCGATTTGAAATTCTAAACGGTACATTGCGATAGCGAGAGAATTGCCATTTCTATTGGCGTATTTTTCTATTAGCTCAAGTTCGTTAAGGTAATCTTCCACTTATCAGTTCGTTATTTTCGATTCATCTGTTTCGTAACTTTCCTTTGTCAATAGATATAAAAAAAACTTTAATTAGCAGTCTACAACTATAAATATTAAGAAACTAATTAGAAATATATCGTAGAAATCTTATAGACGTGCCGATGCGGAGAAGCGCCGATAGACATTCCGATCGTTACCCCGCGAGAAATTCATTCGTTACGGCAAATATGCGACCCGGCTCCTCGATTCTTCGGCGGTTTCGATTTTGCGAAATCTTCCTCTTTGCTCTCCGGCGCGCTCGAGGCCGCGAGCTGAGTTCTTTTCGGTGCGAGATTAAAGATTCCTGACCCCAATCCCTCAGCAAAGGATTATCCTAGAGATATTACCGTCATCATCGACTTTTTCTCTTTCACTAGCTTTCATACCACCCTTCCTGCGAACGAGAGAGGGTGCTCCATTCCCCTCACGTTCGATTCGTGTTTTCGATATTTTTAGTCCGCTCTCTTTCTCACATCATCCGCCGGCTGTCACATACGATGCGGCATCATATATGCAATCACTGACCAGCGGCGTTATGAAAAATAGGGGAATTCAGCGTGAAAATCGTATACAATAGTAGCGAAATATTTTCCCGCGTGACAGAAAGAGAGAAGGCGAACGGGAGAGAAAAAGAGAGAGAGAGAGAGAGAGTAAAATGTAAAAATATTTTGTGATATATGCATGCGCCGGTTATTTGCAGTCCGTGACGGTGAGTCTTTACAGGCAAGTTTTCGATTTGCATAATCTTTGTCTTTATATCGTCTGTTTACGTTTTTCTATTCTCTCTTTTATTTTCAATTTTTATATAAATCCTTGTATCTATTACAATTCTAGCACACGAAAGCGTGCCAAACAATGCTTCTGCATATTGGTGCAAAAGAAGTAAACTCAATAAACAGCATTTTCTGCCGCATTTAATGACGCCGCGGTAACGAGATTATCGACAGGCGTATCAAAAATAATAAACGCAACTCCGGATCTCGCGTACATTGATATACCGCGGAACAGGCAACTTTTTTTTTCGTACAAATGCCTCGGTAATAGCGTTAAATTCTATTTTCACGGCAATCAATTTCGACCGAAAGGAAGCGTACTATCGCGAGACAGAAAATTTCTTTTGCGGTGAGCGGCATTTAACTTTATCATTTAAATTTCTAAATAATATCAGTCAGCCCTCCAGCCACTCGGTTATACTCGCGGCTTTATCGTGACGTCGCGCCTCAGGCTCATACCGTAAACGTAATTGTAAAGATGCTTTGCAAGTCACGCGAATTGCCAATCCCGCTTCTTTTTGATCTATGATCCCGAGTTTGATATGGGAAACTCGGAAGAGATGAAAAAAAAAGTGAATGTACGTTAATTTTCATCGACGGCATTCGGTTATTATTGTCTGACTTCATTATTCAGCGTTATTCTCGTTATTCGTTAGTATTAATTAAGCAATATCATTCAATTTTGAAATTGCAATCGCGATTAAAATTAAGTAGCGAATAAAATGATTATAATTGATAAGTTCAACGCTGTAATTTTGCACAGCGGGCACGTAAGAGATAAGATAAAGTGCACGATGACCAGCAGTAAATAACGCGTGGCTTAATTGGCATTAATTAATGTTTTGTCGCGTGCGACGGAATGCAACATCCATTAACCACTGTCAAAAGTAAATTCAGGTTGAGGCTGACGGGTATCGATTAAGGGCCGATAAGACAGTTTCATATTACGTAAGTTCATGTAATGGATGATTAATGAAACGGAGTGCGCGGCTACCGTGGGAGTGGCATTAGCGAATCTTTCCAAAAATCAAGATCGCGTGTCGGTCGGCCATTCGGATATTAATAACCAGGTAATCTATGGCAATTATTCGTTGTTGCGCACGTGTTCTACTCTGACACAAAGTTTTCGTCTCCCTAGTCAGCGAAACAACTAATTACCTCGCAGATAAGGATTATCTATACGATCGCACTTCGTAACTCTCAAGAAAAACAAGAGATCTCTCTCTCTCTCTCTCTCGTAATGCTCGCGACAATTATGCGAGTTGCGAGACGCGGTGCCTCTGTTTCGACGCGACAACGAGTTTATCGCAGCGTGATGTTGACGAATGCTCGAACGTCATTTTCTTTGACACGCCCGCGTGAGATATTTCCTGGCGGTGGCGCGTTACTCGTCGGCAGCGACACCGGCATAATTGGCGACTTGTATTACAGCAACGTTACAGCACACGATTCCCCGTATCCGCCCTTCCCGGCCCGGTAGACACGGTATGTCGACAATTCCGACGTCTGCGCAGGAACGCCGAAATGGCCCATTCGCAGCTCCGCGTATTTGGGTCACGTTGACACAAGATTCTCAGATATTAGGATCGTTGGCTCCCAACTGGGTACCATCCCAATAAAATGAGGAGAAGCTCCTTGCTTAAGTCTGATCAGAAACGACGATTTCTATCATGATTGGCTCCTTCTCGTAAAAAGCGTAAAAATGTCAAAATCCAGACAATATTAATTTCATCAATTTTTTACATTTGCAATTTGACGCTAATGATTCGTCTACTTACGGCCAGGATCGGCAATCTTGGGCCGTTTAATTATTCTCACGGGGTAGATCGTAACTTGAGTCGAGCATTCGATCTCGCTTCGGCCGCGATTAAAAGGCCGCGATGAAAAACAGATTAGAACGCGAAGCGGGGAACAGATTGCCCGCGGGCACGATTGTGATTGCTTTCCGCAGAAACGGACGATGTTATCTATATCTATTTCGTCGCAAACACACGAGTCCGGACACGTAACGCGATCGCGCGAGCTGTCCTCAAAACCAGAGTTGCAGAAACTCCCTCACGTAGCCGTGGCGGTTTAGAGCAGTAGTTGGTTTTAGCGATCAGCCCCGCGGTGCGGTCTCTGGGATATAGTGTAACGGGCTCGTCCGCTCGCGCGCGCGCGAGCTCCCACTTCCGGTAAGTTTGACCAATCGCTGCGGCTGGCTTCGGCCGCGCCGCAATTTCCGACCGCAGGCAAGGCGAGGAAAACGCCTTTCCCGGAGTTTCCTCTCCCTTGCGGGTTCGCCGGTTAATGCAGGTGCGCCGAGATACGGCGAGATAGTACGAACGACGGTGTAGAGGTAGGTGTATCTCTCGTGGAAGAAGTACGTGCGCCGCCAGAAAGGTAGCTCCGGGGCACAGCTGCGAGGCGGGCTACGACCACCGCTCCCCCCCCTCCCCTCCTCCGTCTGTCCTCTCTCTCTCCGTCTCCTTCGTTTCT